>JASDQU010306927.1:70035-81538 GCA_032191745.1 Picea mariana | reverse complement strand
CAACGTAACTTTTCCACCTTAGCCCCACCCCTTCTTGTCTCGTTGTTGCGACGTTGGATTTCATCACCAACTAGTGGCTTCGAAATTAGAAGGTATTGTTTGCTTGGTGATTGCTTCTTAGATTTTGTTTACTAGTGAGTGTTGTTTATTTCTCGAAGCTGACCATAGGATTTTTCTCGTGGAACTTGTCACTTGCTTAAAATTGCTCCCCCACGGCATTCTCATAGAATGCAAGGATTATCTCTAGAACAGGGGTCACCCCATCAGACTGAAGTCCCTGTGGTTACTCCACCACACGGAGAAACCAGTGAAGTTCCAGTTTTCACCACACCACTTCCACAAGTCGAACGAACTGACTCTCTAGACGATTTTCGAGTTACCAACACTATAGAGGACTATCGCGTTCGTCGTGGTGAATGACCTGTTGGACGAGTAAATCCTTCTGAAGAAACCATTGTTACATCTTATGAATCAACTGTTGGGCCTTCTCACGGTGTGGTAGGCCAAGATCCTTTTTGGTCCAGTAATTTCCAAAGAATCCTCTTCGGTACAGAGTCATCCCCTGTCTACGAAATCAACCCTCCCGTGACTTCTGAGACAGAAACTCCACCCAAGACTACCACTTACCGTTTTGTTCTTCCTCCCAATATGGCCCATCTTGCGAATACTACGAGTGTCCAAAACGAGGTTACTGCAACTACTCTCCCTCCTATCAATACCCAGCTAATACCTGATGTCATCCCAACATTACCACCCGGTTACCATGCATTGAATGCTCTATTGAATCCTCCTAATCCAACACCTCCACAAACCCCAGCCGGTTCTCCAGGTGGTCCTCCTTTTCCTGGGTATGAGGTTCCTCATTTTATTCCGACACTCCCACCTTTTCCTTCTGGTAATCCTAATCCTAGTGGTACTATTCCGACTGTTGCACCCAACACCCAGATTCCCGTTGGTGGACAGGGTGGTACGGTTCCTTTTCCTTTTCCCAGACACAACACAGTTACTACACAACCTACGGTTGGCACACAACTTCCGGGTTGAGCTATACCTACAGTAGGGGGACCAACCTCACCCTTTGGACAAAATATACCTCCTGAATTGGCCCAGTATTGGAATCAACTTCTACAAAACTTTCCTCCAAATGTTGGGGGGCAGCAAGTTGTCCCTATAGTTGGCCAACCTTATCCCGGGGTAACTAATCCTATTTGGGGTTCGAATCAAACTACTCAACCCCAGGTCCCTGCTCAAACTCAAGGTTATAATCCTTGGGGTTACTATCCTATCCGCCCACCACCGAATCAGCCAGGGGCTCCCTCTATGGACAGTCTGCTTACGCTCCTACTGGTTTGCCGACAGGGCTTCCACCCCAAAGCCATCAGTACCCGCAAGTAAACCGACAGTTGCCTTTTCTTGCTACCTTGGATTTTCCAGATTTGTCTAGGATCCTCAATGATCCTATTCGTCACTCTCCCCAATGGCCTGCTATCCCTGCTAAACTTCCATCGGATATTCCGAAATTCGATGGCAAGCTAGGAGAGGACCCAAATAATCATGTCATGACTTTTCATTTATGGTGTTCGTCCAACTCTCTGATGGATGACTCCATTCGTCTACGTCTTTTTCAACGAACCCTTACCGGTTCGGCTGCGAAGTGGTATATTGAATTGCCACGAGGTTTATTTTCTGATTTCAACACCTTAGCTATGGCCTTTCTCACACATTACCAGTTACCGATCCGTTACGATACGGGCACTGAGATCTTGACTTCTTTTAAACAAACTAAAGGTACTCACATCTCAGACCATATACATGAGTGGAGAAGGAGACGACGTCTCATCAAAATTGAACTCCCTGATCAGTTACTAGCAGAGTGGTTTACGAAATATTTCGTGAACGAAATTGGAAAAGACATTGCTATGGGTGGTGTTGTTACAGAAGAGCAAGCTATAAGCTGTGCTTAGTATCTTGATCTCGTTTATTCACAAACGAGAACACTTTACGATTTGCTTCCTGAACTACCTCGTCCTGGTACTTCCAGCACTTCAACTGCTCCAGCTGCCTCGCATGCAGCTGATGGTGTGATTGGTACTTCTCATACCCACTCACATTCCATTTCAACCACAACCCCTAAACCCACCTCTTCTAATGTCCAAAATGCCCCGTCTCCTGCTCCTCCCACCGGTAAAACCTCAGAAGTGAACGTTGTTCAATCTACACCGACCGGTAAAAATAAATCAAAGAAAGGGAGAGGCAAGAATAAGGGGGGTAAGAATAATAATCCAACTGAACAAACTACAAACGCTCCTGTTGAAGAGCGAGATAAGTGCAAACCGCGGTACCCTTTCCTTATCTGCGGTGACGATCACTATACAAAGGATTGTCCTCGACGGGCTGAAGTTTCTAAGTTCCTTCAAGGAACACCAAAACCACGTACACATGTTGTCTTGTCTCAACCCTTCCCATCTCAGCAACAGGCCTCATTGGTCATCCACGACCAACCATCTACTTCTACGACATCATATGTCTTGATGTGCACCGGTGATTCTAAAAAGAATGACGTTGCAATCGCAACTAGAGCTAAAGACTATACTCCTTCTAAGGAGAAGGTTGACGATTTACCTCCTGATATGGTACAAGCCTCTCTGCCGAATCCACCTACGAACGGTCCTCTTCATCTCAAACAACTGAGTCTTGATACAGTCCTATGACCCCCTAAAGGTGTTGTTCGCAAGTCGGCTTTCAATCCTCATGCTCGTGCGGCCCATAACTACAGTATTGTGGAAGATCTAGCCCAAGCACCTTCAGCAATGTCTGCCCTTGAAGTCCTTCAGTCTTGGCCTGCACAACGAAGGGCTCTATTGAAAGCTATAGGTGGAATTGATCCTACAGATTCAAATTTGATAGTCTTTGACTTGGACGAACATGTTCCAAGGTTACCCCCTCAGCTTGCTTTTCAGATACAAGTTATTGTCGCTGACAAGAGAATTTGTCGGACAGTTGTTGATGAGGGGGCCTCTACGTGTGTAATGTCTCTTACTTGTTGGAAATCCATTGGCTCTCCTCCTTTAACGGAATCACAAAATATGATGAAAGCCTTTAATGGCTCTGGTTTTAAGCCTTACGGCGTTCTTTCCTTGTTTCTTGTCACTCTAGAAGGTAAGACCGTCCAAGTTGAAGTGGAAGTTTTCGATGCTCCCTTAGATTATAATCTTCTTCTTGGTTGTAGCTGGGTAGATTCTATGCACGTTGTTGTGTCAACACTTTTCCATGTCGTACGATTTCCTCACCAGGGAAAAGTTGTTACAGTTGATCAACTTGTCTTCTTTAATTCCGATACTCGCACTGGAAATGTGTCGTTTATAGCTAAAACCCCACCGGGTTACGAGAATGTTGGAGTCGGTCTTTTAAAAGACTCTTCGTTAATGTGTACTTTTCCCATACCACCACCACCCGATATTCTATGCCCGTCAGTTGCTTCGATTAATGTGATCTCCATCGTGCCTCATGAGATTCTAGTGTCTTTTGACCCTTGGATAGTCCCTGATCCTGGCGATCATTCTCGTTTCGGCGACGTCATGCCGTTAAGCCCGGTTGAGTCTGCTTATCATGCGATTCAATCGGAAACACCTTCTACACCCTCTCCAGAGGAGTTGTCTTCTGATCCTTTCCATGTTATCTTTCCCAATGACAAGATGATCATGTCCGTCATGGCTGATACACCATGGGATGATGGGCATCATCATTCCATACTGTTTCTGGAACAACACACTCTCGAGAATTACCAGCGTATTTCGACTCCATCGACCGTTGTTGTCATAATGACCATTCCTGGATATACACATGATGTGTTTGCGGAAGGGAACCTCAGTAATATTTCTCCCACGATACCCATTGATATTTCAGTTAAACCTGGGATAGTTGAAAATGTTCACATTGGAGCTTCGTGTTCTCCAGAGGAAATTGTTACCTATACTGCTTTGTTCAAGGAATTTCGTGATATTTTTGCCTGGAGTTACGAAGAGATGTCAGGTATCGACCCGTCTATCATTGTGCATGAGATCAAAATGTACCCTGGAGCTAAACCAGTATGGCAGTGCCTCCGTTCTGTCCATCCACGTAAAGCGACAGCCATTAAAATCGAAGTTGAAAACTTCTCAAAGCCGGTTTTATTTACCCCGTGGCTCTGACAGAATGGGTTTCCAACCCTGTACCGATTGATAAGAAAGGTGGTAGTATACGTGTTTGCATCAATTATCAGGATATTAACAAAGCCTATCCGAAGGAAAACTTTCTGACCCCCTTCATCAATCAGATCGTCGATGACTGCGCCGGTAGTGAAATCTTTTCCCTCATGGATGGATTTTCCAGCTATAATCAGATTAACATTGCTCCTGAGGACCAACATAAAACTTCTTTTATTTGTCCTTGGGGTACTTTCGCCTACAGAAAACTTCCCTTCGGTCTTAAGAATGCAGGTGCTACGTTTCAACGTTCTATGTCTTATGCGTTTCACGATATAAAGGATATCGTTCAGCCTTATTTGGACGATTTGCTAGCTCATTCTTTACGCCGAGTCGATCACCCTAATCATCTCCGAGAAATTTTCTTTCGTTTTCGGTTCTATCACATTCGTCTAAACCCTCATAAATGCTTCTTCTGCGTAGAGTCCGGCCGTCTCCTCGGTTTCATTGTTTCACGTCAAGGGATCCGGGTAGATCCTATTAAGGTTGAGGCGATTCTTAATCTCCCTCCTCCTTCTTCACTGCGCCAGTTACAAAGTTTGCAGGGGAAAGAAAACTTTCTTCGTCGTTTCATCCCGAATTATGTCGAGATTACTCATGGTTTCACACGTCTTTTAAAGAAAGGTTAAGAGTTTGTTTGGGATAAAGTTGCCAACAACGCTTTCGAAGCTTTAAAGTTTTCCCTCACAAAAGATCCTCTTCTTTTCCCTCCTGATTATAGTCGAGATTACTTTCTTTATCTGGATGCTTCCGAGTATACTATTGGCATGTCCTTGTTCAAGAGGATGATAACCATGATGAACATGTTATCTATTACTTGAGTAGAAGTCTATCATCAACGGAAGTCAAGTACCAACATGTTGAGAAACTGGCCTTGGATGTTGTTCAAACAGTTCAACGTTTTCGTCATTATATTCTCTCCAGAAAAACTACAGTGATTTCGCATTGTAACCCCATGCAACATATATTGACACGTCAATTGCTGGGGGGAAAGTACTCCAAGTGGATTGTCATTCTCCAGGAGTTTGACTTGGAATTCGATCGCGCCACGTCGAAGAAATCCTTAGTTTTCGCTGAGTTAATTTGTGATTTTCCCCACTCTGCCACGGAAAATGTAGCAGTTGATTCGTTACCTGATGAGTCACTTTTCCTTATCAGTACTGACGATATTTGGTATGGAGATATCATTATATATCTCCAAACTCAAACTTTCTAGCCTGATTTGTCCAGTAATGAACGACGTCGTATACGTTATCAGGCTCACCAGTACATTATCCTTGGTGATAGTCTTTACCGTCGAGGCATTGACTCTGTCTTTCGGCGTTGTTTGACTTTTGACGAGGCTGAGAAATCTTTGAATGACTGCCATTCAGGAGCATGTGGCGGTCATATGTCTGGGTATGTTACTGCCCAGAAGATCTTACGTGTAGGATACTTTTGGCCTTCTTTGTTCAATGACTGCATTACTGTTGTTCAGAAGTGTCATGCCTGCCAGACCTATCAACAAAAGATTCGGTCGCATCCTGCTCCCCTTCATCCTATAGTCTCAGTAGGTCCTTTTTCTAAATGGGGCATTGATTTCATGACATGTCACCCTCACTCGACCGGGGGGCATGGTTATATTATTGTAGCCGTTGATTATTTTACAAAGTGGGCCAAGGCAATGCCGACATTTGATAATACTGGGAAGACTGCAGCGCTATTTCTTTTCAACCATGTCATCACTCATTTTTGTGTCCCTCAGGCTATCATTACCGATCACGGTAGTCATTTTAGGAATTATATGATGTCAGAACTTACAGAGAAGTTGGGCCTTCGTCATGATAGCTCAACACCCTATTATCTGCAGGCTAATGGCCAGGTCGAAGCAATCAATAAGGTTCTCATAACTATGATTCGATGGATGATATGAATACATAAAACCAGCTGGCACACGATGTTGTTTTCGACATTGTGGGCATATCGGACATCTGTTAAATCTGCTACGGGATTTATGCCCTTTCAATTAGTTTATGGCATGGAAGCCATTCTGCCAATAGAATGTGAAATACCATATTTGAAACTAGTGGTAGAACTCTTACCCAACACCTCTGCTGAAGAGGAACGTCTGTTGTATTTGATGCAAATAGACGAGACCCGACGTGATGCCACTTTAGTAATAGAAGCCCAAAAGAAACGCGTTAAGGCACAATATGACAAGCATGTCAAGCCTCATGTTTTATTTGAAGGTGATCTTGTTCTTCTATATGAACAGGATAAATATGTCCTAGGAGCCGGGAAATTTGAACCTATGTTGCGTGGTCCCTACATTGTTAGCAAAGTTTTGGAAAAAGGAGCGTATGAGCTAGTTGATTATGATGGTGTACCTTTGAGTGAACCCAGGAATGGGTTGTACTTAAAGACGTACTATGCATAAGTTATTTATGCATGAGTACTTGTATTTTATGTATCATACTGCGTGTGTGTGTTACTTTAGTTTTGATTTTGACGTTATCTGGTCTCTGGCCTTACATGACGTTGTGTTTGGTTGCCAGATGTCGTAGTATTTGCTTCCTTATATTGGCTTCGATGATGGAGCTAGCCGTAGTACTCGGAACTTAGCTTCCGCTGCATGGGCAATCTATGCCCTGACAAATGAACTCATATCTCTACGAGGTATATGTATTGCCCGAGCAACCAACAACATAGCAGAATATAGCGTCGTTGTTGAATTATTGGTTGATGCTATCTCTCTTGGAATTCATCATTTGGTTTTCCGACTTGACTCGCAGCTGGTAGTACTACATCTCAGTAATATATATTCTATTCGAAGTCCTACTCTATTAAGGGTATATTTGCGGATTTGCCTCTTGGAACGGTACTTTGATCACATTGAATATCAACACATTCCTAGATGTCTTAATACATTGACAGATGCTTTAGCTAATTATGTATTGGACAGGCATTTAAATCATTTATAAATCAAACACATTAAATTGTACACAATGTAAAGTAAGCCGGTAGAAGCCGTGTGTATATATATAACGATCAGAGTTTGTTTTTACAAAATGTTTGTCCGAAGACCNGAAGCTCATGGCTTCTACATAAGGACGTCACGGATGACGTTCACGATAACACACTAATTTCCTAGCAACTCTATGGAGTAGTCGACCCATAGATGCAGAGATTCCCACAGTGTGATGTTGATCGCGTCTTGGAATCTCTTCCAGAGCCATATCTGGAACATCTGCCATAAGGCCCTCTAAATTCTGCTCCACCATCAAGTAATCCTCGGCGTACTGTGGAACTGCTACCACTGCCTCTCCTCGTCGTTGGATAGGAGAACTGCCAACAAGTCGATATGGTCCAACATCTGTGTTATCAACAAGTATTTGACGTTAGTCTTTGGGTAAATCTATAAAACAAAAAACATTTAAATATGTTAAAAATATAAAAATAAAAATAAACATTTAAAAGATTAAAATTGGTGTACTTCTTACCGAGGTCTCCCCACTGTGCATCCTCAGGAAGTGCTAGGTCAGGATCACCATGGAAATCTAAGCCAGCATATGCATAATCTTCTACCATCAACACCTGGCCTTGAAGCCAGTCGAAGAAGGTATCGTCATACCTAACGATAGGCCCTGCCACATGCCGGGCCATGAGTCGACACCATCGTAACATCCTTGAATCCCTGGGACCCAGAAAGTGCCACTCAGCCTGAAGTCTAAACACAGGGACCCTCTCACAGAAGAAGGACACTAACAAAGATCCATATCCGAACTATTTCAGATCTCCATGCCTGCACTTAGTCAACTGTTTTTTGAGACTGCATAAAACTGCATCAGCCCAGTTGAATACCCAAGGCTCAGTACAATCGATGGCATACTAAAAATATCTTTGCAGAGCCATATGTGGAGAAGAACTTCCCGCCATCCGAGAAATGGTAAAGAGAATGGTGCGGAGAGTCAAATCAGTCACTCCCCAAATGGCCACTTTCCCTTTCTGTTGTTCAGCCTCAGGCACGCAGTACTGGTTGCAATACTCACTCATTTTTAAACCCCCCCTTCTGCCACCGGTCAAACTGACATAGGACCCTCGCCTGGATAAACCGGTTAAGAAATATATATCCTCAATGTCGATAGTTAATGTGTGAGCTCCTACATTAAAAACTTGTTGGTCCGAATCCCACATCCGGACTAAGTATTCCAATAACCGAACTTGGTCTCTCATGCCCGGGATGCGGAAATATTTCAAGAGACCGCAATTTCTTAAGGCAGCAATGGTCAGAGGGTGATTTTCAACGTTTGTATTATCTTCCTCGTGTTCCCATTCTCGCCATTCGAGCACCATGATGATGGCTATTAACCTACATGATAAACATATGAAGATGGTTAATGATCTTAAACATGGAAAAATTCTTTCTTTTGGCTAAACGTTGCATAAATTTTTAAACTTTGTGTTGTTCGCAGGTGACCTATGGCACACAGTGTGAACTTCTCGCAAGTTTCCTTAGGCCCACCTGCGAGAATGAGGCATTCTCGCAGGTCCCATATGGGCAGCCTGCGAGAATTCCTCTACACGCATAGGGTTTAAAAAATTGACTTAAAACTTGACTTTTAACCAAATAAATCATAAATTTGAACCATGAAAAGATAAAGAATGGATATCTTACCAAAATGCCGCAGACGGCTCGTGGAATGATCACCCGAAGCTCCCAGAAATCAACACTGAAGGTAGAGGGTAAATGAGGGTTTTTTGGACTCAAATGGTAAAAGTGTGAAATGGTATGGTAATTTTGGTTATTCACTCTTTTTAATTACTTTTTACTATATCAAAAGTGGGTTTTTTATGTTTATTCATTATTTAACCCTAATTACTAATATGGAAATGAGTGAAATGACTTGCAGGAAAAAAATATGGATGATTATGGACAAAACTTTTACGATGTGGTGTGATTTTGATTGTTTTCTATGGTTTTGACATAAAACCTCGAGCGCCTTTTATCCGTTCTTGTGCTTGAAAAAAACATGAGAACTTGATCGAGCGTTGTTTTATCTCTTTTCCGGGCTCGCTGTGGTTACACGAAAAAGGAACCCCCCTGGAGTTAACTTTAAGCTATTTTCAGACTCTCTAAACATGAAAAGATTGCCGAGCAATCTTTCTATTTTCATGCTCATTAAAGTATTTGAAGTATGCATCCTTCGAGCGATAGTTTAACCCTTTTTTCGGTCTCGTTGGACTATTGTACGAAAAAGGAACTGAGAGAGTTCTCTTTTAAGTGTTTTTCCAAAATCTATAATCTTGAAAAACCTTCGAGTTTACTATCTCTGGACTCGTTAAACAAACATTGACAGACCCGTAATGGGA
The DNA here is from genome assembly GCA_032191745.1 of Picea mariana. Lineage (NCBI taxonomy): Eukaryota > Viridiplantae > Streptophyta > Pinopsida > Pinales > Pinaceae > Picea > Picea mariana. The sequence goes on along the minus strand of JASDQU010306927.1, from coordinate 71,945 downwards.
CCGAACCACTCCTTCCTAGGGTTCGTTAAAACTACTCCGAGGGACTCGTCCGAAGGATGAGCTTATGTCAACAAGCATATGTGATCCTCTTCAAGCTTGCGTAAAAATAAAGAGGTACTTGCCAGAAATGGTGGGGGAAATTTTGGGAAAGGGATATGTTTCATCTTTGTATTAATTGGCAGTAAGTGTCGCTCTTGAACATGACACCCCCTATTCATCATCCAAAGCTAGTTTGGGTAATCCATTTGTCTCTCATTCGATTTGATATCAAGGTCTTTTTATGTGTCGTCTTTGAGTCAATGCTGCCAAATCATTGGTCGTGTCGTTCATATGTTCAAGAGAAGTCCGTCTGAAACCTCTATTTGAGTCAGCCATCTGTAGTTATCCATTCTCTTCGTGTCGGCCTTCCCTGTGTCCAAAGTTCAATTGCTACATGCTTTGTTTCACTTTCAAACTCTGTTACTCATTTCGTGTCATTGATGGGGGATACATCAAGGCCCTCCTGTGACGAGTCTTGTTCCATCGACATCAGCACATTATCCGGAATTAAGACTTAGAAATCATTCAGTACCTTGGAGCTTGCATGCCTCAATGGCAAGTTTCCTCGCTTTCGACAGTGGGTTTACATCATTGACCCCTGATCGAAAGATTACATCGAGTGTTCGACATCAACTCATTTATTCACAGTCGATGGATTGTACTTTGGTACCTTGGGAGTCATTGACATTAATGGTGATTTCCCTCGCACTTGTTAACGGTTACATCAATGACCGGTAATCAAGTGGTTTCTACCATGTTCAACTTCGACAAATGTAATCACATGGTTAGATTCGTACTTTGGGCGATGAGATTGAAGACCCTGGATATTGTCTTAAGTGATCCAGGTTGCGATGGAGTATGTATGATTTGCGACACATAGATCCACTGTGTATGTTTCGTGGCTATGTCGTCTTGATTGAAAATTTGTCGCATAGATCCACAGTGTATTCAGGTGGCTATGCTATATTGTGGCGGCATGGATCCACAGTGTATGATTGGTGGCCATCACATTTGTTTATGATGTCATCAGTCTATGATCTGAGTATGGGAATGACTACCTTAGAAGGGATACATATGATATTCTGTCGATGCTTGGATGTTTGCAGGTTTCCGATTAGATGCGCTCTTGGTTCTTGACACACACATGCAGCTTACAAAGTCTATCGACCGTCACTAGTTCCGCTCTCAGACTTTGGGGGGCATTCTGTTATCCGCAATTTTGGTCATCATGATGATGTTATGATGATGGAAAATAAAGCTCTTCACTAAGAACACTTTCCTGAGAAAAGTTACATTTGTCTGCTTCCAGAAATCATGCTTTTAAGGGATGTTCGCAGGCTACCTATATATCTGCTTGCGAGAATGCCTGATTCTCGCAGGCTGCATTAAGCTAGGGTGAAAAGGGTTCGCACTATACCTAACTATCAGGGTGCGAACATGTTCCAAAGGAAGGAAAAAGATAAAAATATCGAATCTTCTAGAAGGGAATCTTCTAGAAACATGAGTTGGCTTCGAATGGTTGTTCAGGTGCTGGCATTCCAGATATCTTGGGATCATTCCTATCCAAGTAACTAATCTATATTCTCCTATATATTGAGGGGAATTCTTATGGAAAAGGTTAGAAGCAAGCTAGCAAGAGATTGATTGGAGAACTATTTAAAGCCTGTATGAAGGACTGATGCTACAACAGCTAGAGACAATAGCAAGGTCATCAAAAGTGGTTGATTTTCTTCATGCATGAGCAAGTGTGTGTGTCAAAGCTAGGAGCCATCGAAAGGAGACCTATGACATCAAGGCTCGGGTTGTAAGTTTCACTTTCAATTAATTCAATACAGTAATATGTCCCTTTCCCATAAAGATGATGTCACTTT
>JASDQU010306927.1:50023-65819 GCA_032191745.1 Picea mariana | reverse complement strand
AAACCCAAGTCCCTAACTCGTTCAGGGTGAGAACTCAAGAAAAATAGCGATAGGAAAATACCAAAAGGGAAAGGTTTTCCTTGTTCGAAGGACGAACGGATGAGATCCTTATAGAAGGATCCAAGGGTTATCATGGTCGTTGGCTATGGGAAGGAGTGCAAGAGTTAACTCCTTCTAGCACCTTGGATCCACAAGTTCTGAGTTCACGTATCGGGAAGGTTATGGGTTGGTGCGACCAAAACCAACGAAACCTGAAGTCGTGAAGTAACGTGGACCGTTGATCTATGGATCCTTCGGGACCCTCCTCAACCATTGTATATGTGAGTTTAGAGTTCACGCATAGGGAGAGAACATATCACGTTCATCGAATATATGCGTGGAGGACCATAGCCGTGAGATCCAGAGGAAAGTGCACGAGGTCTAAACCTTTGAAAGTGCACAGGAGAGTGAACTTTTGTGAAGTCTCGAAGTTTTGAAGTTAATCAGAATCATCCATTGTTAGAGGACAGGTGGCAGCAGATCTAGGAGTTCAAGGATTCAAACCTCAGAAGAGTTTCAAGGGGCAGAGGCCAATACCCAAGGAGTTTGGAGTCGTAGCAATCCTAGCCATCCGTCGTGAAGGGACACATGGCGAGAGATCATCATTTCGCTGACTCACAAATTGGAAATTCAGAGATGGGAATCGTGAGAAATCACGAAGTCTGAGTTTGCGATTTGATCGTAGCCATCGATCGAAGGGAGGATGGGGACCATTGATTTTCCAAGGAGATATCGGGGATCAGGAGAAGGATGGTGAGCGGCCCTCCATATTTGCGAAACGAGAAGTCTCGATTCGTGAAGAGTCGATCTAAGTCGTTGGGTCATGTGAGATTTTGGACCATTGATCTGACATTGGGAGTTCAGATTTCAGGATTCCGAGGAAAGGAGATGGACTAATTTCCACCTTCGTTATGCATGAATTCCTAAATTGCTTGAGGGTTGGGCCTCAAGTCATAACGAGGGGTCACATGGATGGAGGTTGAGGAACAGAGCTAGCATTGGGCTAGGCTCTTAGTTCAAGAGTCGGGTGAGTCAAGGTTGGCTCGTATGTGAATACCCGACGATAGGAGTCACAAAGTGCCTTTTAGTTAGGCTTGTGGTCATGGGTAGTGGTCACATGGAGAGGGGCTTGTGCCTGGTGCTTGTTCGTGCAGTAGAACAAAAAAAAAATGAAAATTTAGAGGCTTTACACTATAGAAGCTCCTTCAGAAGGGTGGGTATGTTACAAATTGGTATCAGAGCATGGTTACAGCACTTGGCCTATTTGGGATCATGGACGAGTTGCGTAAAGAACACATTAAGGGGTTTAACGAGTGATATCCTACCTTACTCCCTTCCTACAAAGTCTGGTTAAGCCCTTAGTATAGAAAAGAATGGCAGATTATTGTTGTGTGTGTATGTATTTAAGAAATGTGAATTATGTGTTGGTTATGAACTAATATAATGTTAGATAACAACAAGTGTTTTGTCTGCACTCAAGTGGTTGATCAACCGCATAAAACTGCAATCATATATAATGGTGACATGTCATGAAGGGGGGGATGGATCCCATAATAGAGATGAAGATTCTGATGAAAGGAGGGCGATAAAGACCTCTATGAACTTAGTTGAGACTGTGAGGAGTCTGATGGCCGAATTACAGAGCTGCAAGGCTGACAATGAGAGATTGATAAAAGACAAAGAGAAGCAAATGGAAATTAATTTAGTCTTTCTGTAGAGTTTATCCGACATACAAAGACAACTACAGCATGGATCGGGCACTAGTCATGTCGACCGATGACAGAAAAAGAGGAGTCGAATTTCACCCGAGATACAAAAACATGGCCCTTTAAGTGGTTGCACTGGGAGGAGTACCTCGAGAAAGGTCCAACTTGGAGACAGGGAATAAGCATCGGACGAATCCTCTGGAAAGGAAACTGGCAACTCAAAGAGATCTTCTAGTAGTAGAATCAGTTCACATTCTCAAAGAAAACGGAAGAAACAAAAGAATTCCAAAAGTCATAATCTCAGAGAATTCATGAAGGCCAAACCACCCTCTTTCGATAATGATATTAGTAAAGGAGAGGAGGCAGAGGCCTAGCTGTTGGGACTAAAAAATTATTTCAGAGTCCATGACTTCTCTAAAAACTTGAAGGCCCGAGTAGCCACTTTCAACCTGAATGGAAAAGCTTCCATTTGGTGGGAATACCTTAAGAATGTGAAAGGGATTCATGAAAAGGACCTATCTTGGGAACTGTTTGAGAAATACTTTAGGAAGAAGTATATGTCTGAATAAATATTTCAACAATAAGACTAAAGAGTTCTATGAACTCAAACTGGGGCAACTCACCATAGAAGAATATGTTAGTAAATTCCTTGAGTTGTTGAGGTATGTACCCTACATAAAAGCGGAAAAGGCAAAGGTGCAGCGATTTATTAGTGGGCTACCTAAGGACTATCAGAATATAATTTAGTTTGAGGAGCCAAAGACCCTAGAAGACATTATTTGAAAGGAAAGATATTGTTATGAACAGCTTGGGCTTCAAACAGAACCTTGCAAAGGCTGGAAGAAGAAGAATAGTTCAGGGTTCCAGAAAAATGGGTTTAAACCCCTAAGATTTAAAAAATATAAGAATGATTTAGGGATGATCTTTCCTGCCTGAATTGTACACCAACAGAATTTCCCCTCCCAGAGTGGAAATAAACCTTTTAGATCAACCCCAGAAAAGATGGATAACCCAAAGAAAGAACCCTTGAAATTTTGGGGTGTTACAAGGGTATGGCCAACATGTAAAGTCAAGATTTCTGAGGAGTGGCCGACATAGGTTGATAGACATCCTTTGAACAAAAGCATGAGACATATGGTGAAATACGACAACATGGACTCAATGATGTGACAATTGGATGCAGGAGGCATCGATAACGTTCTCTATAGGGACTAGAAGAGTAATCAGTCGATAGAGAAGACACTGTAGTGAGATCAGCTTCCTAAGGCCATGCTAAACCCAAAATTATGATGACACATGGACTCAATAACTTTGTGCTCTGTTCAAAGGAGACACGACTGCTGCCAATTACAATATAGTATTCCCTTCCCGCCTATCTTCTTTTTTGTTTTTTCATAACAAATGAATGCTATGATACAGAGGAGGGAACGAGTGTCACAAATGAGAAAAACTAATTCCAACAGTGGAACATACCTATGCTCAATGCAAGGAAATGCATACGGGAGATGGACACTCGAGGTGATGTTCCCTCCAAGGTATGGGGTGTCAAATTGTGAAGGATAAAAAACAAGGCTCTGCTTGGTTGAGGATACAAACTGCTTAGGAAACGGTTTATAATGCAAAGAGAGAACCGACTAAAGGCTCAATATAGCAAGCGAGGGCATGAGATGCAATCACAGCTTAACACCAAAAAATGTCCTTTTTTATATCTTTTAGTCTACTTGGTGTGAAAAAGGGGTAAACTTGTGCCAAATAGACATCTTTTCAAATCCAATTTACAAGTGTGAAAAAGACAAGTTCACTCAACAATATTTTCTATTTTTGATAGCTAGTCAGAAAAGAGATTAACTAGGACTCATGATCTTTCAAATCCAATTTTAACGAGTGTGAAAGGGACAAATCACTCGACAATCTTTTCAGTTTTTGGATGAGTCAAAAAAGAGCTTAACTGAGACTTGTTATTGGGATTCCGTGGGTAATAAGGCCGCGTGTGCATGAATGAGAAATGAGGCTCATTGTAAATTCATGAATTGAATTATAGTGGACTCCTGGTCCTAGGGAAAAAACTCGGTGTGGGCACCAAATGAAAAAGAGGTTCTAACTAGGGTACCCATGTTTGGTAAGTCTCTACCATTTATTAACGACGCTATTAATAGCAGATGGAGGTTTATGCGTCGTAATAAATGGGTTCATACCTAAGGCATAAAATATGGTAGACGAAGGATAATGCAAAGAATGCACAATAGAGTAGGTGCCTATCTTATATGCTAGGTTATGAATGTACCTGCCTGAGGAGATGAATGACCAACCATGACATTGAAATCCGCAAGAAAATTGAGTCGAAACTACAAAAACCATCTTAAAACCATTTTTGAATTAGTCCATTAGACAAGACAATAGCATAACACTATATCAAGTGGGTAAAAATGTCTTATAAATAGTAATAAAATCAAAATATCATTTTCATTTTTACCCAAATAGTGCAATTTGGACTAAAACACCCCTAGAATTCAAACGACGATCACGGGAGCAATAGGCAACGGAATCACGCATCGTATGGACCATGTAACTCTTCATCCCATCCTCTTCAATTTCAGTGGTTTACAATTTTGAGTTAGGTTCTATTTTGTTAGTTTTTAAAGGCATAAATTGGGTTTTTTGATATACGCTGGTTTCCCTTCATAGGTTGCATATTCGACTAGTTATACACCCCTGTGTGAACTACAGGGGGCATATAGCATGCCCTACCTGCAACTGTTTGTAAATAAGTCACGTATACATGCGCAAATGGCAAAAAAAAGATGTTTCTAACTAAAAAATGATTTTTTTTTTTGCAGGATGGTGTTGGAATGGAGAGAGAGAGAGAGAGCATGAGGAGGTAAATGAAGTAGTGGATCAAGATCCGGTGGCTCAAGCTGCTTTAAAAATATGTGGTTTATACAATTTTTGGGCTCTCAAATGATCTGAAAATAGAAGGCTGACTTGTTATGCTATGAAAGCACCCTCTACTTCATTAAAATAAACTTTACAGGACCTTGCTTCATGTGTTAAAATATGCAAGAACAAAATTATGTGCCAAATTTATGTATCTTCTTGTAAATGTTTATGTGTGAGGAATTGTTCCTTTAGATGGTTAAATATACACTTTCAATAAATACACATCAACATAACTTGCAGCAAATAATCCATCAAACTCACAACAAGAACAAGATGATAAAGGAGTTCACCCCCCTCCGGGCTACATCTCCTTGAGCCTCCATTAATGGACTTGGCTCTCTGGGATTAATTAGTCAAAAGTTATTTTAAAAGCTACTGCTCAACTCCAATGGAAAAATAGACTATACCATTGAGATCAGAACACATAAAAACCCCAAAAATGACTAATAGAACTCTGAAAACGGATCATGGCTCATCCGGGCATGACCTCTTCTACATGTGGCCATAAGCTTCCCTGAGCTTCTCTTTGGCAAAAAAACCTGTAAAAGTCCTCAACAGCCTCTTAAACCTGTCCCAATGTGTTCAAATCATATCAATTAGCCAAAAATTATTATTCAATCACAGAAAACAAACATAGGCTCACTAAACCATGTCCTCAATCAATGAGGGCTTCAAGCTCCCTGGAGCTTGCTGAAACTTCAATGGTGAAAAAACTGTAGAAAAAGTCTTCAAATGGCCTGGATAACAGTGCCAATGGATCCAGGACGTCCAAAAACCCCTAGATGGGCTTTTACGACACCTCAATCGGCCAAAAGATGAAGAAGTTAGGCCTCCTCCATTTTCCTCCTTCAAGCTCTATGAAACTGGTTCGCCAAAACGCACCCTTCTTGAATGAACCCAGCACACATGCCATTTAAGGCATAAAAACCCAGCACCGGGTGCAACCGCGCCAACGGTGCAAACCATAGGATGGTTAACAGAACTAATACCCCCAACCGTCAAGCCATGGGGCATATGAGCCCATAGGACCACGCGCTTTTAAAAATGGGCTCCGTCCCATATCAAATGATAGAATGACACTTGGCGGGAGTTATTGGTTACATAACCGTTGAACTATATATGAAATGCACCATACCATAACATATATATATATACCCGTGGTCACATATATGACAGTGCGCGAGCAAGGGTTGGGGCAAAGCCCCGGCCCGGTCGCGTCCCAAAAAAACACAAACATGTGACTTTAAATATAATCCAACACACATACATTACAAAGCATAACATATGGTCCATTGGTTGGATGAAATTTGTGAAGCCACTATACAGTGGGGGAGGTCACCGGTTCAAATCCAGTCGGCTCCACAAAATTTTAAACAACAAACCAATAAACCATTAGCCAATAAAGGGGTGCCACGTGGCAGCCCATCACTGGGACACGTGGCACCATGCCATTTACCCAATAATTGCCACGTGTCAAAACTTGATTCGCCCAACTTTCAACCAACCAAAAACTACCACGTCAGCATGTACGGTCAAGCCACGTCAACATACTGTCTCTGCCACGTCAGCATCCGTACGGACTGCACAGTCAACACTCATTCTTTTCCCTGTTTGACTTTCTAAACAGATCACTATATCTTTCGCTCCTGACGTCCGTTTGAGACGAAACAAATTGCGTTGGGTTCGTGATGACAAGGGCTACTCTCTCGTTTGTTTTGAGGCAATTATGAGAACATTGATTTTTGGGCTAAATTTTGACCCCTGGTCCAGATTTTGATCATCAAAGGAATGAGGGCCCAAGTGAGGTTGTTGGAAATGTTGTTGGGCTATTGGGATCCTAATAGCAAGAGATTTATCCTTGATAGGCAGCCATTAAGGATCAAAGTAGAGGATATCTACTTCTTGACTGGACTTTCACGTTGAGGAGAGGTTGTGGACCTCAAGTCTCCTGGGGCAGAGAGTGAGTTGAAGGTCGAAGAATACATCGAGGCCCACTGTGTTGCATGGACTCCTATGGTCGGAATTCAAATCCCTATCTGGGCTATAGGTAACCTTAGCTTGAAGATTATTGTGCTCATGCTTACCAGGATCATAGGATCGGCCTCATTGCATAAAACATTGAGACCACTTATGTTTTACACACTAGAGTGTGATAGACCCATTGTCTACGACTGGTGTATCTCACTGCTAACCAACATGAAAGGTCAATTGGCAGAGTGCAAGCAGGGGAGGAAACGAAACTTTGGGTTTGCCTCTATCCTTTGCAACTTCTTTTTCGAGTGAGTCCCAGGTCTGGGACCTAGAGTGGATATCATTCCTAGAGGACCACATGATCTAGCTATGGCATGATGGATCAAGGTCATGAAATGGCAGGGGGGAGGTAGGGTGGCGACACCCTACAATGATGATTTTTTCTTCTGGTAGCGGCATGGATGATTTTAGGGGCTAAATTTCGCTCATGGGCTAATTTTCCATGGTTTTTCCAAATATGAGATTCGCTATTTTAAAAATGATTCGCCCAAATTCTATAGGATAAAATTATTTTAACTTAAAAATTGGCAAAATTTTATGAAAACTGTATAAAATCCTTAGAAATTTGAATATTTTTACAAAAATATTGCCAAACATGTATAGTTGGCATATGAAGGATTAGTAAGATTCGCCAAGGTTTCTGCATTTTAAAATAAATTTCCATCCTTAAAATCATCCCTGGGTAGCCGAGACAAATCATAGCTCTGGACGACTATCCTTATGCAGGAATAGATTTCAGAGGGTATCCTGATATGTCGTTTCCACCAGGATTTGCCTACGGTGCCATAGGTAAAAAAAAATTATATATTTCATTTTTTTGTATTTTTGTATTAAAGAGGACAAAAAATATTTTTGGATGGTGTTATTAATTCGATACATGTGTGATTGAAGATGTGGGTCCGCAATGGCCAGAAGGATTCCTATGACATAGGCGGAGGCACCGGGGAGATGAGGCAGTGGAAGGAGAAGTGGAGAGAGTCCTACAGAACGTGCAGGGTAACTTGTCTCGTCTGACACAAAGGAATCCTATGGTTCAGGTGGAGGATCTACCTGAAGCCATGCAGCGGTAGGTTGTCGGTGTACCTAGACCATGGGTACGACTCTTTCAGCGTCTCGCCAACTCCATGGTTTTCTATCATGATACACATCTGGCGCCACAAGCGTAGATGTCATGGGACATGTATATCGGCTATATATGTATTTTGCGGGTTTTAGCCCCAATTTTGTAATATAAACACCATATTTTTTCAAAATATATAAAGAGGGATATTCGGCTTTACTCATATATTACAATGTGTACATTGATTTAATGGTCTTATTTGCTTTATTAATGTGACAAATTCCAATCTAAAACATAATTAGCGTAGGCATCAGATACATAATTAGAATTTCTAGGAATGTGGAAGTATGTAATAAAACCAAATTGTCATTCTAAAAGACGTACCCGTAGGAATCGATAGAGTAATGTCGGATCATGCACACGGTAATGGTCGTTCAACTGACATAGGATTAACTAAGAATCTAGGTGAACCTCTAGAGAGCGAATACCATGTGAGATAGCATCATGCAAAAGTTCTATGACGGAACTATATTCGGCCACATTGTTCGTGAATGGCCCTAGGCATACGCCACCTGAAGACACTAGTAGACCCTCGGGTGAGTAAATCACCCAAGTGGAGGAAGCCAAGTTTCGTGTATGATGACTAGCTCCATCTGCGAATCCTAGGTAGACTGAAGACTCTATTGACATCTACCAACCAAAAGGGAAAACTCGATAAGAAAGCCAAAGATAAAAAGAAAAAAGATGTATATACACTAAATTTACATTAGTATACAAAGGGTTTCACTCAAGCTGAGGGCTCAAGAATAATACATTTTCAAGTAGAGCCCATTTCTGGGCTCGGCCAATTTCTTCCCTTCGCAATCTTCCAATTCATAGGCTCCTTTTTCTAGAACACGTCGCACGATATAAGGACCATGCCACATGGGTTTAAACTTTCCTGCCCCTAGCGGTTCTTTGGCTTGGTCATACAAAAGGACCAGTTCACCCTCGGTATACAACCGAGGACAGACAGACTTGTTGTATTGAATCTTGACATGTTTTTTGTTTGCCTCGATAGCCGTAAAGGTGTCTCGACACTTATCGTCAAGACTCTCTAGGTTCATCAGGCGTTGCTCTAAATCTGAAGTGTCAGATAGGAGCTTGACTGCCCACTTGAGAGAAGGGATTTCACATTCAACAAGAAGTATCAACTCCACACCATGCACTAACTGAAAAGGGGAAAATTGGTGGCAGTCTTAGCTGAGGTTCGGTATGCCCAAATCACGAGATACATCATGATGTGCCAATTGGAATTACTCTGACTGACAGTTTTTTGCAAAATGGTCTTGAGAGACTTGTTGACGGCCTCTACTTGTCCATTTTTCTGGGGGTAATAAGGAGATGAGTGACCATGTTTAAACCCCATCTTGGATGCTAGTTCTACCATCATTTCATTTTGAAAGTGACTGCCATGATCAGTGACAATCTCACTCGAGATACCAAACTGGGTGATAATTTGGTTGAAAACAAAGAAGGTTGCAGTCTTCCCATCGGATTTTATAGTATGCATGGCTTCAGCCCACTTGGTAAAGTAGTCGACAGCCATGATAATGTGTTGATGTCCCCCAGCCAAAGTTGGGTTGCAATCGATGAAATCTACCCCCCACTTGGTGAAGGGACCAACGGTAATGATTGGGTGAAGAGGGGTTGGGTGCGAGTGCATTTTCTAAGTGAACACCTGGCAGGGGTGACACTTCTTAATCAATTCAATGCAATATTTAAAGATGGTGGGCCAGAAGTAACCAGCTCGTAGGATTTTTTGGGCTGTCACAAGCCCAGATAGGTGACCACCACAAGCCCCTTTGTGGCAGTCATTTAGGACTAACTCAGCTTCCTCGTGAGTTAAGCAATGACGTAAGATACTATCTATTCCTTGGTGATACAAAGTGTCTCCGATGATGGTATACTTCTTGGCTTGGTATCTAACTCACTGTCAATGATCTCGTGAGAGATGCTAAGAGAACTTCAAGGTTTGAAGATATAAAACAATGTTTCCATACCAGGGGTCAGACGAAAAGACAAGGAAAATGTGTTTGCCTACAAACAAGTCGACATGGATAACGTCCTCGTCTAATCACGGGAAATTGGATATTAACTTTGCAAAAACTAGTGACTTCTTGGACTTGGCTGAAGCAAAGTCGAGATCAAATTCTTGCAAGATGATAATCCATTTATTATATTTCCTGCATATGATACGCCTAGTGAGGACGTATTGAAATGGATTAACATCAACGACTACAGTAGTTTTGCAAAGTAATATATAGTGTCATAAATGTTGGACTGCATGAATGACAGCCAAAGCTATCTTTTCGATGTGAGAGTAATTAATCTCAGGACCGACTAAATTTCGACTGAGATAGTAGATGGCATGCTCATGGAGCTCATCATCCACCTGAACTAGAATCATACCAATCATCTCTTGGGACGCGTCAATATATAACAAGTAATCTCTACTGTAATCAGGAGATTTCAGTAGAGGAGTCGATACCAAGGATTTCTTCAAGGCATCGAAAGACTCCTGGGCTCGCTCGTCCCAGATAAAAGGGGTGTCTTTCTTCAATAGGCGCATGAAACCCTTAGTGATATTGGCATAATTCACTATAAATCAACGCAAAAAGTTAGCTTTCCCCTGTAAACCTTGAAGTTGTTTAATCATGCACAGGAGAGGCAATTGAAGTACTACCTCAACCTTAAGAGGATCTACCATGATCCCAATCTTGGAAACTAAAAATCCTAGGAGGCGGCCAGACCTAACGCAAAAGATGCATTTGTGAGGGTTTAACCAGATTCTATAGTAACGACATCTTTCAAAAACCAGCTGAAGGTGCGTGACATGATCCTCTCTCTTGCAAGAGTGAGCAGCAATATCATCGAGGTAAGCTTCCACTATATGCTTGAGATCATGAAAAGTGAAAGTCATGGCGCATTGGAAGGTTGCTCTGGCATTTTTCAGGCCGAAAGGAATTTTCTCGTATGCAAAAGCACCCCAAGGAAATATAAATATCATATTGTGTTGGTCCTTAGGTTTGATCTGGATTTGATTATATCCTAAAATTCCATTCATAAAGGAAAATATTTCACTTCTCGCACACTCATCAAGAATCTGATCAATGAAAGGCACGGGGAAGTTATCTTTAGGACAAGATTTGTTCAGGTCACTAAAGTCCATACACACATGGATGTTTCCTTCTATTTTATTCACAGGAACGAGGTTGGATACCCATTCGACCAAGGGAACCAGGTAGACGAAGTCAGCGTTAAGTAGCTTCTCCACCTCTTCCTTAATAGCAGGGGCCTTCCTAGGATTAATAGCTCTAAGATGTTGTCGAATAGGTTTAGCATATGGATAAGTTATAATTTTATGTTCGACAATGCGAGGATTGATCCTTGGCATCTCTTCATATGACCAAGCGAACATATCTCAAAATTCTTTGAAGAGGTTGGTGTAGATCAGAATCTCTTCTGGTGAACAATCCGCACCTATATTTACGTTCTCAATTTTTCTAGGGGTACGAGAGATATCGATCGAGACAGTAGGATAAATACTCGCCATATTTCCTTCAGCATAAATTCCATGCGTATCAAGTGGAACTACGACGTGACCGGCTATCTCACTCAAGGTAGAATGAAAATCATCTTTCTCAATTCTTTCAAGACTTGAAAGAAAATAAGATCGATGATGCATATTGTCCCAAGTTCTCTTGGAAACATTCATGGCTTCGAGGATGGATTCGTCCAAAGGCAAAGTCTCATCTAATAAATCATGTGAAAAAGATAATGAAGTGTCCCATACAGGCCTAGGAATGAGATCCTCCTCATCCATCTGCGAGGTAATGAGATTGGGATCGACAAAAGAATCAAGGATAGCTTGATACGCAATATTCGTTTCTGATAGTGGCATAGCCATGCCAGCATGTGACTGACCTTCAATTGACAAATTCAGAGAAGGTAAGGTCGAAGGATCACCAAAATAGGAAGTGCAGAAAGGAATGGACCTCTCTGCTGAAGCGGGCCTACTAGACATGGCGTAAATGTGGTGAATCGGTGTCGAGAAGTTGAAAGTACCCATGAGGGAAGAATACATTCTAACACTGATATTCTCATTTGTCGGATGAGAATTGTCTATCACAGGGATCAATGGTCCAATAGATGCATTAGGACTAGAGTGCACAAAGGATAATTGGTCGAATGTCACGATCTCTCCCTGATGAGGAAAACAAAGCATGCAAAAAATGGATGATATGACAATGACCATAGCATAGGTCCAATTGTGACCTAGTAATAAGTTATAATCGAGAGGTGCATCAACTACCTCTACTTCCACCTCTATCGTCTTCCCACCCAACTGGACCGGAAAGGTGGGGAGAATACCATGAGGGCAGAAAGAATGACCGTCAAATGTAGTCAACATGTTTGACAACTTATAAAGGGTCGGAGAACTGATAGCTTTCCAAAATACCAGGGACATCATGCAAGTGGCAGCACCTTCATCAATGACTACTCGTTTGACAGTATACTTGGAATACTCCACGTGGATTTGAAAAGCCACATGGTAGGGTAAGCGAGGCTTCACATCCATGACATCAAACTTGATGAATTTCGAGCCACTAGGCTCTAGAGCTCCTAAGGCAGAGATTAAGGCATTCCTCTATGATGGACATGTCTGGAGTACCTCCAAATCCGACATCGCATAAGGGGTTTGGCCCAAATCTTCAACAATAGAATATTTTTGGGCGGCCCTAGCATTAGGGTTGTGGGTAGAGTGCTTGAGTACTCCTTTCGGAATATGAGGCGGTGGCTCTGGTTTCTCGATCTGTAAATTCATCTCCGAGGGTGGAGGAGGAGCTTCTAGGCTAGTACTAGCTTTTGAAGAGCTATAATCTCAAGAGCAGGTGGCTACATCAATTTTTGCGTCTACCATATTGATGCAAACATGATCGCCATCTTGCAATGGTGAGTTTTGACTTCCACCAGGAGCATTTCCGGCACTCGAAGAACTTGAGGCTAAGTGTTGGTTGTGTAGGAATGGATTTGTCAGCATAGCAGGTGGTAGATTTAAAATACTCACAGCCTCCACAAGTTTGGGGCACAAGTGGGTAAGGTGGTCATCGGTACAAAGTTTACAAGGAAAATTCACCTTATGCTTCTCTTTCCTACCCTCTCCATCATTATCATTATGTTTACCATTATTATCTTTTTCCTTGGGTTTATTATTTTTATTCTTCCCACCCATTTCGACCTTTCTTTTTATTCCCATCCGGTTCCTAGTTATCATTTGGGTTCCTCGACGATTGCACAGAATGTACATTCACTGATTGGGTGGGTTTGGAGGATCCATATGAGGTTGGCCCTCTAGCAGACTTCGTTGTTGAGTCTATGGATTTTACATTGGTAGACCCTACAATGACATCAGCATGAGGTCCAAGAGTTTGTCTACAATCGTGATTTGTTCATGGTGCATCTAGAAGAAGGTGGTATAACATCCTAGACTGAGCATATATCAAATCAAATTGTTGGGCTCTAAGGATAGATTCTTCCTCGCTGAATACTTTGGAAGTAGCAATGTCCTTTGAAATAGGAGCGTGTAAATACTTCAGGAACCATTCTAAAAGAAAGGCTAGGGGTATAGGAGTCTTAACCAACTGCCTTTGCCTACGCCATTCCTGGATATGGTCCGAGATGTGAGTGTTGGTATTTTGGCGTAAAGTTGACAAACGTTCAAGGCCAACATCATAACGAATGGGTAGTTGAAAGTGATTGAGAAAGGCTAGCACCAACTGATGGAATGACCCATATGTCCCCCTAGGTATCTCAATGTACCATTGTGACGCCACTCCAATGAGAGTGTGCTGAAACAATCATAACTTGATAGAATCATGGTTCAGAGAATTCGATGAGCACCAAAGGTGAAAAGTAGTGACGTGATCACCAGGGTCTTCGCCATTCTTACCTTCAAACTTTGGAATGTCTGATGGAAGTTTGGTAGGGATAGGGGACCATGAGGGTTCATGACTCACCAGGTCATTCATTAGTTTAGACAAATCTGGCAGATTAAGATGGGCCAGAAAGGGAATACGGGGTTGCAACCCCTGACCCCATCCTCCTGCAAAAGAATGTATGTTAGGAACTACGTTCCATCTAGGATTCTAGTGAGAACCAAAACCTTGTTCGGAATTATAAGACCCTCCTCTAGGATGATTCATAAAATATGGATTGGGCATCATTCCAGCAGGAGTGTTCTGATAAGGGTTATGAAAATTGCCCCCAATTGGATTAGATCCAAGATGGGGGCTATTAAAACTGCCCCCAACTAGATTAGATCTATGTTGGGGGGTGTCCAAAGTGTAATACTAACCTCCTCTAGGTGGGAACCCAGAGGATTGAAGTGGATTCATCATGCCAAAAGTATTGGTTGGAATCGGCACCAAGGGGATAGGAATATAGGGTGGAACTTGTCTGCCAGCTGGGTTGTTCCATCCAGTCGTAGAAGGATTAGACCTGGGATTAAGAATAGAGACACTCCCTACATTAGTATTCTCTTGGGGAATATGAGAACCACCAAACAAGGAAGGAGTGTAAGGAGGTGTAGTTCCCCTAAGTCCAAGGCTAGCGTTATGGCCAGCAGCTGGGATGGCAGTTGAAAACTGTGAGGTGAAGTTAGGAATACCATAAGAAAACGGACTAGAAGCCATGGGGATGGTCTGAACATTGTAACTCGGTGAGTGGCCAAAACCTCCAAAAGGGTTCAAGGCAAGAGATGAAGCATTAACTACAGGCTGAGCCATAGTACCGGTGTAAGCCTCCGGCACTGCAACTGTAGCGGCTGCAGGTGTCGAAGGAGTGCCATTAATTATAGTGGGATTGGGAGTCAAGGAAATCCCAGTGTTCTGAATACTAGACTCGGTACTCATCCTTGTAGGATCACAAGTCTGAAAATTGGATGTGTATGTACCACTACTGATAACTCTATGCCTTTTAGAAGGCAAGGAGTCGAAAACCGGTGGTAACTGTAACAACCGACGGGACCTGCGAGGAAGTTGGTCCAACTCCATGATGACTTATGACTTGTCCACAAATAGAAATATATCCTATGGCCAACTAGTAGTCAAAGAGCATACCAAAAATTTAAACGGCCAATATGCATGCAAACGGGCTAAAGTGGTTGAGTGGCCTCCCTCGCTAAAGAAGGTATGTCTCATCCAAGAGGGAACTGATACTCCTTGCTAAAGTTTGGAGGTAATAGAATCAGTTATAAGGGCCCTCATGGGCTTGACAACTAGTCGATCAGATCCCCCCAATAAGGTAATCCTCCATAAAGGTTGTGTGTTGTTCGACCCTTATATGACTCAGGGTACAAGTAGAATAACCCCTGCAAGTAACCTATGAGATACCTAAGTCAAGCAACTAATAAACCACTATATAACCAATGCACGGGCGAGCATTCGTAAGTCTGTATCATTGTATGGGCAGAGTAGCAAAGCCTGAAACCTTAAAAGCAATGCCTCTCACAGAGGTATGGACACTAGCAAGATCCCCAAATACAAACAAATCCACAAAAATATCTCTGACGCTAGGTGAGTATCCAAAGGTTATCCCTTCAACTAACTTTGCACGACCTCGTGATTAACTCCGGTGTGAGTGGAGCCTCCTAATATTACCAATTATACAATGGAATTTTCAACTCCCTGTCTCAGACACATATGTTGATTTAATTTCCTTGGAGAAGTTTACTAACAAAATCCTATTCCAAGGCACTAAATCCTAAGCTAGTTTGTGCACCCTAAAAATAAAATCATGACTAGTCAATTTTAGTTTAAAGCGTAAATTTTATTGGTTGTGGTTACTCAAAAAAGATATGGAGGTGAAACTCATGGTGTTATGACTCTACCAGAAAATAAATATGGATATAATGCAAAGTCTATCTTTAACTTTTCAATGAATGATATGCTAATAAAAATAGTGCAGTCTTCAATTTCAAATC
>JASDQU010306926.1:115934-126116 GCA_032191745.1 Picea mariana | reverse complement strand
CTGGTAATTTCTCTGGTGGACGTAGCCCACACTGGGTGAACCACGTAAATCTGTGTCTCTCTTGTATTGTGTGTCTTCTGTGTTTTGTTTCTGCATTTGTTTTATTTTATTGCTCCGCGGTCCTATTTTTCTAACACCCTAGAGCTTGGCCTTGAAATCCTAAGGTGCGAAAGGATGACAAAAACTATCGTGGAAGGCGACTCCACCCTAGTCATCAACACGGCGAAGAGACTCTAGAATGGTACTAGAGTGGGCAAGGTTCAGAGACACTGGCACCTGGCACTCTCCCTACAGAAAATCGATGAGCATCTGAAAACTCTGAACATAGTGGAGTTGTGTTGGGTTCACAGGTCAGCGAATGGCCTAGCGGATAGACTAGCCAACGAGGGGGTTGGCAAGGAAGGTTTGGAACTAGACACTACCTGGATCAGCCTCTCGAATGGATAACTCGGAATATACTACATCCACCTAGCAACAAAATACCATGAAGGCAGGTTAAGCAAGGAAGGTCACATCGAGAAGGGAAATGCAAGGCCTGGAAGCAGGCACGCAGGACCCAGGAAGGATAGGATTGTCGAACACTCGATCACCAATGACCATGCAGGATCATCATAAACAGTTGGTGGGGGTATGACAGCCAGACCCTTGTGACAGAAATAATTGCAGGGAAATCACGTGGGAAAGTATAGACGGAAAACCACATGCAACAAGTGATGTAAGGTATGAAGGAGTGATATGGTTCAGAATCGATCCTCCAGTCCAAAGTATAGGTACGAAGCGCAACACAGTAGGATCTCAAGCGAGCAATGGCAAGGATCCGCACAAGGATAAAGGGAGAGTCATCATGATCATACGAGCCACCACTGAGAAAAAGGATGGGAGGGATCACCACTACAAACAAGCCATGATTGGAAGGACAAGATTGTAGTAGGAGAAGATCAATAAGAGGAAAGACAACAGGAATAGTCGCAAACAGAAGGAGCGCAACTGCAAGGGATATCACAGATACAAGGGAAAGGAAAGGAAGAATCCATGTGAAGTGAGGTATAGGCTGAGTAACCATCAAAGGAGTTGTGACAGACCAAGCGAGATGGTGAGAATTAAGTGAACGCACAGGAAGAGGAATCCCCTTGGAAAGGAAGTTCTGAATAGTCCATGACGGGTGTCAAGAATGGATCAGGTAGCAAAATATGCAAAGGGAAATTTTCAAACTCTAGTTGCACCAAAAGGAAAAGTGGCCATCACCTGATGGGAAAAGGAAATCAAAGAAAAACGCAAAGGCAAAGCTTGGGATGCACTGGCACAGGAAGCGGACTGGGTAACCGTTCCGGGAGCCACGCAGCCCAAGGAAACCCTCTACCATAAAACAGTGGAGATGGCATGGCTAACTAAGATGATGATCGGCAAAGTGAGTTTGGAAATGGAAGAACCCATACGGGAGGATAACAGGGATCACAAGAAAATGCTAGATGAAATCCTGAGTCACCTCGGTAGTCTGGAAACTATTACCAAACTGTTAGTTGAGGTTGAGAAGGATCAGAAATCCAAGATGGAGTAGTTTGTTGCTCAATTTTACCTCTATCAATGCTATGTCCATCACATGGACATCACACCATCCGATGGACACAGTGCGCCAACCCACACTAGGAAGACTCGCACGATCTCCCAACAAGAGGATAACAAGAGTCGGGCGGATGACGGGAAGAAACACATCATTGTCCTGGACGAGTGAATGGTTAGTTAAATGGTAAGTTCGGCCACTAGCCTCTCGGGCCTAGTGTATTGTCTCTGCGACTGTTTTTTATGTCTATGTTGCTTTTCCTTTTCAAACTGGGTATGGTGGGACTAGCCTAGTTTCCCCTGGTGGAAAACTTGTCCCACCCCTCATATATATCAGTAAGCACAACTCGGGAACCCCTAGTCTAGTTTCCTACTAGGCATGCTACGAGTCCCCCCTTTTTTGTATCATAATCTATTTTGCAGTAATACAACTTCTTGCACTCACTTACAAAAAAACAATCATCTAAAACTAGTACAAAAAAAAAAAAATTGAGACTTGGATTTTAATATTTAGATTTTGGAGTTTAGCCCGCAGGGGTGTAGACCGATTGGCAAGTGCCGTGTAAATGGAAGGAAATGTAAAAAAGAGGTCTCAACGTCGATTCTCACCCCGATTTATCTAGAGATGTGCTTGCGAGCGATGCGATTCTCCCTAGGGGTTATAAGGCAGCCGGCAGGATTCGACCCTATGTCACGCGAGTACGATACTGTCGTCGTTACCGATTCCCCTAGTTATATATAGATAGATAGATAGATAGATAAATAGATAGATAGATTTTGGAATGGATTTTATGGAAATATTATGGATATTTAGTTATACTACATTTATAGTGAAAAGAAAATTGTATTGACTCAAAAACCAATTTCATTCTTAATACTCATGGATATGGGTCATAGATTAATTACTTACTCTACGCAGTTAATCCCAAAAATAATATCTAATATGTTGCACTACGGAAGCCCCTCTATGCTTAAAAAAATCTTCTTAAATTTATATAAAGTTCTATAATGAAATTGTTTAATTTTTTTTTATTTTTATTGTATATTCACTAATTTTGATGCTTTACTTAATATTCACAATATTTAAATTTATTATATTAACATTATATATGTTCAATATATACTTTATTCTTTTTTCTTCAAAGCTCTCCAATATTTCTAAAATCAACATGAAACTTAAATAGGTCTTATTTTTTTCGTTTACTTCAAAATTCTTCAATATCCCTGAAATCAACATGGAAATTAAATAGTCATTGTTTTAGTCTTCTTTGTTAGGTTGATGGAAACATTACAGAGTAGCATTTGACACTACTACTCCAACTCAGAATTTGATGGGTGAGAAATGTTATCTTATGTCAGGAGTAAAGGTTGTGTGGACTTATGAAGCCCCCCTTACACATCCCAAGTTGGATGGTAAACTGACAATGGACATTTCATTGACCCCATCTAACGAGGGACCCACCATCAATGATATACATTATTATACATCTTAAGTTATATATTTTAAGCCCAAATAGATCCCACTCAATATTGATAAACATAACCATCACTAATAGTTTCTTCTTGTTCTTTTACAAAATATATGAATATTTATTCTACTCCATCTTAAGTTCGATCCACCATATTTATTTTGTCACATTAATTCTTTCCCATACTCTTCATTGCTTTTCTTGAGTATTCTTTATATTCTCCTTCAACTATATCTTTTAAAAACACATTTTCTACATTACCAAAAAAAACTAATTATGATGTTTACATTGTTTTGAGCTTATTTCAGATGCAAATTTTCACATTGCAAAACTATTGATGTACTTAGCAGTGGAGGAGCCACTAACACGACATACGGTTTGCATTTGACATCTTCCTGAAGACCTCCAACTAAATAGAATAGAATTTCAAATCCATGTTATCCATCCTGGAAAGGGAAACCTTTCAAGGACAGAGATAAAAGAAGAACTTGCTAAGAAATTTAATATTTATGATACCCAAACAATATTCATCTCTTATTTTCATACAACTAGCCCATTCTCTAAAGGATTTGGAATGTTATATGATAGCGTGAAATACGCAATGCAATAGCTCAAAATGGTCTTTAAAAACATGTTGAGAGGTCTACCAAAGTGAGTTCAAACAAAGCAAAAAAAATCGAAGAATTAAAAAAATCTCAACAAAAACCCAGTGAAGGCATAGTTAAAGACAATGACTTTTTCTAAATTTTGAACATAATCATGTTCTATTACTTTACTTTGTTTTTTATAACATGATATTCATATATATATATATATATAATAAAGTGAAATTCATTTCCATATTTTCTAAAGTAAGCTACATTTTTATATATAGTGTATATGTTGTCTACAATGCTCATCTTTAATGTGTAATGTAAACTACTAAATTTCATGCACATGATATAACATATTGATTGGAATCTACATTTTCGCAATAGTGATAAAATATTTTTTATTTGGATCTATAATTTCTCTTTGAAACAAATCATTTTTTAATTGTAACACATATTTTAATATTTGGCAATAAATATTGAGTTTTATATTGGAGTAAACTAAAACAAATATATATTTATATCTCTATAATCCAACTACATAAACATTTTCAATGTGTATATCTCTCATTTTTTCCCTTTATACATGTATATCATCAACATAAACTTTTAAAGTTTTGTTATTCTTACCCTGATGCAAATATTTTTCATATCATCAACATACAAATGTCTTTCTTTAAATAATAGAATATATTTATAATTTTATGTTTTACATTTCCTCTCTTACTATATCATGCTTTTCTTTTCCTATCATCTCATATTTGTTCATTCTTAAAGTCTACAAAACTACATAAAATATTGTTGTTCAAATAGTTACAACCATACATCAACAAATATAGTCATACTTTAACACTTTTTTTTCCTCTACTCGCATATGTATTCTCCTTTAATTCCATTTGTGTCCATTATAATTCACTTAATACATTCCTTCCTTGTTTTTCCCTATGTGGTCTTTCACTTCCCTTGTACTTCCAATTTTTACACAAAATATCCAAGGTATGGCATCTCTGTTAACAACAAACTCACTTACAAGGATCGGAAATGGAGAGATTATTTGCAATCCTGTTATACAAATGATGGACTTCAAAGTAACATTAGAAGGTCATTACTCACTAGTCCTATCTGAAGGAGATAATACATTGTGAAGCTTATTTGCCTCAACACTTGGTCACTATTTCACTTCATCTCAAATAGAAAATGGGTCCTTGGTTGAACTAGAGGACTTCACTTGTAGATCTATCCAAGAAAACAAGTACGTCTTCACTCTACCTTCTTCGCATGGCTCAAGCTTAGTTCTAATTTATACAACTATTATCTTGACTTTCCCTCTACACATTCCTTTAATTTTCGCATGTATCGCACACACCACCCACATTTTACATTGCTTACTATGTGACCAATAGTGCAAGTACTAATTGTTCATTGTTTTTTATTTTTTTTGCAAGGTTCTAATAGTGCATGAAATCCAAGTGCATACTTTTAAAGAAAACATTGTTGGTGCCCCAACATTGATACAATATGTAAGTTATTCTACAAAACAACCATTAGAACCTGCTAATACACCCCCCAAAATTACACCTATTGCATCTTTGCATTCATCCCTAAAGGTATGGACTCTGAAAGTCAAAATACTTTCAAAAACTGATGTACACACATTCACCAATGCTAAGGGACTTGGCCATGTATTTAGCTTCGATGTTATTGATGCAACAAATGGTGAAATACGCATTACATGCTTCAACATCGAAGCGACAAACTTCCATCCTTTCTGATCCAAAAATGATAGGTTTTACTGACAAATTGCAAGTTAAGTTTAATGTACTTTGTGCATCGGATCGATAAGAATGTGAAACACATCAAACTCTATAACTTGTTGCGGAATAATAATTATGACTTTTACTTTATGCTCATAAGTGATTAAAGAGTTTAGCCATCATAAACCATGCTGCAAAATAAGAGAAGATAACAACAAACAAGAAAAAGAAGTAGACACAAGAATTTGTTAACAGAGTTCACCAATCTTTGGCTACGTCTTCGGGCCCGTTTCCAAGTGGAGGACCTCTTTATTGCTCTTCAAATGCTCAAGTTCTCTTTAAATTGGCTCTTTGCTGTTACAAAAGACTTATGATCTGTTGTACAAGAACTCCTTGTTTAGATACATACAAGCCTCAACAATTTCCTCTCAAAACATGACTCAATGCCTCTCAAAACATGAGAAATGGGCAAATTACACAAGCTGCTCCTCAAAATCCCTGCATCAAAAAGTTACGCCTCAAGCTCAAAAATCTTGGTTTATATAGTTTTTTAGGCCCAACAATAGAAGCCCAACTTCCCCTGAAGATCCCGCCTCTTTTTGGGATCAAATCCCCCTCCTAAAGGCTAAGAAATCCTCAAAAATACTCATTATGGGAAAAACTATAGGCAAATAACCACTTCTGTAACAAAATTACAGAGTAGCCCCCAAGTGGTTGGCGCGCGGCCCTTTGAAGTGATGATATGAGTTACATATGTCCAAGCGCCATCCCAAAGGGTTCCGCGCTGGCCTTAAACCAGTTCCTAGCTCCTAGATTTCAGGTGGATTTCATGTGACCAGGGTCATGATCCCGAGCACACTGTAGTGACTAGCCCCCAAGGATCCAGCCCCAAGGCATATGGCTATGGTCGGGATCCGGAGCTAAGGCTTATCCAAAACCCCCGCACTCCATATATGTTAGCTCCTGGGCATGATAGCTGGTGGGCGTATAAAGTGATAGGTCCGCGGGCTGGGGCTAGCCCCGACCCCTTTCTGCCTCCGCTATGACCACCAATCCACTTTAAATACAATGGTGTGGGCTTGTATAAACAATTCCCATGGTTGGGAAATTGGCATATGACCTATCCATAGGCATTTCCACTATCAACAGGTCGCAGGGTCGAATCACATGAGTTACATAATATTTTCAACATAGCCACCAACCAACGACAGGGTGCCACGTGGCACCTCCACATTCACTCAACCATATGCCATGTGTCAAGAATATATTGGTCCATGCCTACAACACTTTCCTAGTCAGCATGCCACATGTTTCCACCTACCTCTGCCATGTCATCTTGGTGATGTCATGCTGACATCAGCATTGACTTTTTGCTAGTTTGACTGTTGATTTTTTAGTTGTTTGGGAAAACAGTCAGAGTATGATCACTCTCCCATACAGAGTCTATTTTAGAAAGTAAATATATGGCCGGAATCAACACGACGAGCCAGTCGCAATGGAATTAGTTTCATTCAATTCCGAGAACTTTCATTTTTGAGCTTTTTTTGGACCTGGGGAGCCTCCTGGATCATTCCTCCCCACTTGGAAGCTTTTGGACCACCAAAAGTATGGTTTTACTCAGGTAATAAGTGAGGGTACTACCTCCCCACTTTTCCTATATCATCCATCCTTTCTGTTGGGACAATGATCACCTGACTAATCACAACAAACATAAAAATTGAGATAGCTTTGTTTATCAAAGTAATCATCCCATTTATTTCACAATCATCTACATTCTTTGTCGCATTTAGCATCCATACACCACTGAATAGCAACAAACTAAACAAAAATACTGAATATGTGAATGAGAATGGAAAAACATGCTTCCCCTTCTGAACAGGAACAGTAACCAAAGTATGTAGTTGAACCTCATGATGTACTTCTTGTGACACTTCATGATTGTTAGAAACATACTAAACCATCTCATGTTTAGCATCACTAACTTCCTGATTTGTTACAGACATAAGTGTTAAACTTGTGCTTGCATTTACCATTCTTTTTAACTGCCCTGTAGTTGCAAAAGATCTGTCAATTTTTATGCAATGAGCACGAACAATGTACTCTTTCCCATCTTTCTTGAAGCAATATTTATTTTCCTCCTTGTAGAATATGGATTTTCTATCATAAAGGTATGGGCTTCCGAGGACAATTCCACATATGTCTAGTGGCACTATATCAATCTCTACTTCATCAACATAAATAGAAGTAATTGCAAACTTAATTTTACATTGCTTGGTTACTTGCAAATTATTATCACCACATATCCATCCCAATGGACATGCTTTAGGATGTGGCTTAGTTTCAAGTCCCAAATTATTTACAACCTCTTCACTGATTAGATTGGCTTGTGATCCACTGTCTACAAGAGTATCAACTTTAACATTATTTGTTATGACCCTTATGTGGAAAAGTTCACCCCTTTTACACTCATCATTTACAACATTTGAATTAGAAGATCTAGTACTTGCAACAGAATTTATACCTCGGATTCCCATAACTACAATTTTTGTCTCATCACCGAAGTCTGACCCCAGATCCACTTGAATTGTTGTAGCTATGGTATTATTTCTCCCTTGATTGGCATACTTCTTTGGCTTCATCTCAGGATGTAAGATCCAACAATGATCTTCATCATGGCCTACCTTCTTGTAATGCTTGCAAGTAGGATTCTCCTTTCTTTTTGTGGCTGTCTTCTTCTCTTTCTCTTTTCTTTTCCCTGAATCCTTTCCTTGCCAAGTATCTGTGGAAACACTATCACCAACATTCCCTTTACTTGATTCAATGTGAATGGCTTGTACACATACTTCATCAAGGTTAGAAGGATTTAACATAAGAATAGTGTGCTTGAGATAAGAATGTAAACCACCAATATATTTTAGGAGTGTCTCTTGTGTATATAAAGGAATACCCAAATTTAATGCTTTCTTACCAAATGTTTGAGTATAATCTTGTACACTTTGATTCTTAGCTTGCCTTAAACTTTCCCAATTCATCATTTCCTGTTGCATATATGCTAATGGATAGAATTGTTTCTTCAATGCAGTGATAAAATCATTCCAGGAAGAGATTGTTTTACCATTTTCTTGAGATCATCTTTAGTTTTGCTTTCCCACCATGTGAGAGTTGTGCCTCCCAATTTGAGACTTGCAAGTTGGATCTTTGTTTCATCATCAACAATCCTTTGTATCCTGCAATAGAATTCAAGCACTCTAACCCAATTATCTATCTTTTCTACATCTAATTCACCATCATAAGTGGGTAAATTAAACTTTACATCTAGCTTTAATAAAGGCATGTCAAAAGAATGATGAGTTTTTTTAGGTTGTTTTTCCTTGGAGGAATGTACACTTTCTTCACTTGTAGATGACGAGGATGAAGGGGAAGAAGGTTATGAAGGTCCACCACCTCCAACTCCTCCTTCTGCTCTTTCAGAATATTCACCTTCTTCAACCTTTGGAATTCTTTGTTGTCCTCTTTCATGGTAAAGTTCCTCTACCATGGATTTCATCAATTGAAAATCCTCGAAGAAATCGTCCCCAGACGCATAAGGACCTAGCTTTCTTGGTGAAGACATCTCTTGTTTACGAGGTCTCCTTTGAATCTCTGGATTAAAAGCATCAAGTTGGCCTTCCCCTCACTTGAGTTTGGCTCTGGTGAGCATCCAATGCTTGCAATTCTTTTCAAAACTTCAAAACCAAATGCTCTGATACCATAAACTTGATCCAAGAATGATAGGTTTTATTTACAAATTGCAAGTTAAGTATAATGTACTTTATGCATCAGATCGATAAGAATGTGAAACACATAAAACTCTATAACTTGTTGCGGAATAATAATTATGAATTTTACTTGATGCTCATAAGTGATTAAAGAGTTCAGCCATCATAAACCATGCTGCAAAATAAGAGAAGATAACAGCAAACAAGAAAGAGAAGTAGACACAAGAACTTGTTAACGGAGTTCACCAATATTTGGCTTTGTCTCTGGGCCCACTTCCAAGTGGAGGACCTCTTTATTGCTCTTCAAATGCTCAAGTTCTCTTTACATTGTCTCTTTGTTGTTACAAAAGACTTATGATCTATTGTACAAGACCTCCTTGTTCAGATACATACAAGCCTCAACAATTTCCTCTCAAAACATGACTCAATTGTTGAAATAATGTAACTGCGAAGAGCATTCTTATTATTATTTTATTATTGGATTAAATCCCCATTGAGGATTAATCATGTCATTATTATTATTATTATTATTGGATTAATCCCCATTGAGGATTAATCATGTCGGTAATTGTATAAGGACCAAATCCCCTTTTGCGGATTGGTCATCGGACAATTACAAAGGGCAGAATAAGAATTCGGCCCTAGCATTTATTATGGAAGACCCAGAATTAATTAAAGGTGGGTTTACCCACCCAGAGTGAGAGGTCGGCCCTACCAGTTGTGTCCTTTCACATGTGCCAGTCTTGTATAAATAAGAGGCTAGCGCCTCACTTCAAACACACAACTCACTTACTCATTCTCTTATGAGGCAAGCTGTAATTACCAATTGGAGAGAGGGAGAAGAGTGGCACATCTCTTGGAGAGGACTATCTGTATTGGTTTGAGTTATCTCTTGAACATTGTATAAGCTATTTATGATAAGGAAGTTTTGCTGGGTTTTCTTCCCCTAGAGGGTTTCCCATGATAAATGTTGTGTCTCTTGTGAATGTGTATTTCTCAGTGATCTTGTTCTTATGATGGTCTTATCTATTGAAATGCCAAGAACTATAAT
>JASDQU010306926.1:98388-113559 GCA_032191745.1 Picea mariana | reverse complement strand
CCATCCCATAATAGCCTCCACTTTCGTTGGATCCACAACAATGCCTTCATCGGAGATAACATGCCCCAAATAATGAATCCTTGATTGATAAAAAGAGCATTTCAACAATTTCTCGTATAATGTGTCTTCTCGTAAACACTGTAGTACCAAGCGCAAATGTTCATCATGTTCTTCTGTCGTCTGAGAATATATCAATATGTTGTCAATGAATACTTGAACAAACTTGTCCAAGTATTTATGAAACACCCCATTCATCAAGCTCATGAATACCCCTAGGGAATTCGTCAGTCCAAATGGTAAAACGGTAAACTCGTAATGCCCGAACATCGTCTTGAACGCAGTCTTAGGAATGTCTTCCTCTTTGATCCATAATTGGTTATATCCTGATCTCAAGTCAATATTTGAAAACAGAATCGTGCCTTTCATTTTGTCAAACAAATCGTCTATTCTTGGCAACGGATATTGGTTCTTGATCGTTGCCTTGTTCAATTGACGATAGTCAATACAGAGTCTCCATGACCCATCCTTATTTTGTATGAAAATAGCAAGCGCACCCCAAGGTGACACACTTGGACGTATAATTCTTAGGTCCAACAACTCTTTTAGTTGCATTTTCAACTCTTGTAACTTAGGCGTTGACATATCATAAGGCGTTCTTGTTATCGGATTGGTTCCAGGTTTTAAGTCTATGGTAAATTCCAGCTCTCTTTCAGGAAACAAACCTAATAACTCTTCTAGGAACACATCCACAAACTCTCGTACTAACGGAAGGTCCCAAGACAACAAGTATGTCTTCACTCTACCTTCTTCGCATGGCTCAAGCTTAGTTCTAATTTATACAACTATTATCTTGACTTTCCCTCTACACATTTTACATTGCTTACTATGTGACCAATAGTGCAAGTACTAATTGTACATTGTTTTTTGTTTTTTTTTTAGGGTTCTAATAGTGCATGAAATCCAAGTGCATACTTTTAAAGAAAACATTGTTGGTGCCCCACCATTGATACAATATGTAAGTTATTCTACAAAACGACCATTAGAACCTACTAATACACCCCCCAAAATTACACCTATTGCATCTTTGCATTCATCCCTAAAGGTATGGACTCTGAAAGTCGGAATACTTTCAAAAACCGATATATGCACATTCACCAATGCTAAGGGACTTGGCCATGTATTTAGCTTCGATGTTATTGATGCAACAAATGGTGAAATACGCATTACATGCTTCAACATCGAAGCGACAAACTTCCATCCTTTCTGATCCAAAAATGATAGGTTTTACTGACAAATTGCAAGTTAAGTTTAATGTTCTTTGTGCATCGGATCGATAAGAATGTGAAACACATCAAACTCTATAACTTGTTGCGGAATAATAATTATGACTTTTACTTTATGTTCATAAGTGATTAAAGAGTTCATCCATCATAAACCATGCTGCAAAATAAGAGAAGATAAAAACAAACAAGAAAGAGAAGTAGACACAAGAATTTGTTAACAGAGTTCACCAATATTTGGCTACATCTTCAGGCCCGCTTCCAAGTGGAGGACCTCTTTATTGCTCTTCAAATGCTCAAGTTCTCTTTACATTGGCTCTTTTTTGTTACAAAAGACTTATGATCTGTTGTACAAGACCTCCTTGTTCAGATACATACACGCCTCAACAATTTCCTCTCAAAACATGACTCAATGCCTCTCAAAACATGAGAAATGGGCAAATTACACAAGCTGCTCCTCAAAATCCCTACATCAAAAAGTTATGCCTCAAGCTCAAAAATCTTGGTTTATATAGTTTTTTAGGCCCAACAAGAGAAGCCCAACTTCCCCTGAAGATCCCGCCTTTTTTTGGGATCAAATCCCCCTCCTAAAGGCCAAGAAATCCTCAAAAATACTCATTATGGGAAAAACTATAGGCAAATAACCACTTCTGTAACAAAATTACAGAGTAGCCCCCCAGTGGTTGGTGCACACCCCTTTGAAGTGATCATATGAGTTACATATGGCCAAGCTCCAGCCCAAAGGGTTGTGCGTTGGCCTTAAACCAGTTCCTAGCTCCTAGATTTCAGGTGGATTTCATGTGACCAGGGTCATGATCACGCTCACACTGTAGTGACTAGCCCCCGAGGATCGAACCCCAAGGCATCTGGCTATGGTCGGGATATGGGGCTAAGGCTTATCCAAAACCCCCACGCTCCATATCTGTTATCTCTTGGGCACGATAGCTGGTGGGCGTACAAAGTGATAGGTCCGCGGGTTGGGGCTAGCCCCAACCCCTTTCTGCCTCCGCTATGACCACCAATCCACTTTAAATACAATGGTGTGGGCTTGTATAAACAAGTCCCATGGTTGGCGCATTGGCATATGACCTATCCATAGGTCTTTCCCCTATCAATAGGTCGCAGGGTCGAATCACATGAGTTACATAATATTTTTAACATAGCCACCAACCAACGACGGGGTGCCACATGGCAGCCTACAACTGGGTCGCGTGGCACCTCCACATTCACTCAACCATATGCCATGTGTCAAGCATCTATTGGTCCACGCTTACCACACCTGCCTAGTCAGCATGCCACATGTCACCACCTACCTCCACCACGTCATCTTGGTGATGTCATGTTGACGTCAGCATTGACTTTTTGCCAGTTTGATTGTTGACTTTTTAGTTGTTTGGGAAAACGGTCAGAGTATGATAACTCTCTCATACAGCGTCCGTTTGAGAAAGTAAATATATGGTTGGAATCAGAACAACGAGCTGGTCGCAATGTAATTGGTTTCATTCAATTCCGAGAACTTTCATTTTTGAGCATTTTTTTGACCTGGGGAGCCTCCTAGATCATTCTTCCCCACTTGGAAGCTTTTGGACCACCAAAAGTATGGTTTTACTTAGGTAATAAGTGAGGGTACTGCCTCCCCACTTTTCCTATATCATCCCTCCTTTATGTTGGGACAATGATCACCTGACTAATCACAACAAACATAAAAATTGAGATAGCTTTGTTTATCAAAGTAATCATCCCATTTATTTCACAATCATCTACATTCTTTGTCGCATTTAGCATCCATACACCACTGAATAGCAGCAAACTAAACAACAATACTGAATATGCGAATGAGAATGGAAAAACATGCTTCCCCTTCTGAACAGGAACGGTAACCAAAGTATGTAGTTGAACCTCGTGATGTACTTCTTGTGACACTTCATGATTGTTAGAAACATACTGAACCATCTCATGTTTAGCATCACTAACTTCCTGATTTGTTACAGACATAAGTGTTAAACTTTTTCTTGCATTTACCATTCTTTTTAACTTCCCTGCAGTTGCAAAAGATCTGTCAGTTTTTATGCAATGAGCACGAACAATGTACTCTTTCCCATCTTTCTTGAAGCAATATTTATTTTCCTCCCTGTAGAATATGGATTTTCTATCATAAAGGTATGGGCTTCCGAGGACAATTCCACATATGTCCAGTGGCACTATATCAAGCTCTACTTCATCAACATAATTAGAAGTGATTGCAAATTTTAATTTTACATTGCTTGGTTACTTGCAAATTATTATCACCACATATCCATCCCAATGGACATGCTTTAGGATGTGGCTTAGTTTCAAGTCCCAAATTATTTACAACCTCTTCCCTGATTAGATTGGCTTGTGATCCACTGTCTACAAGAGTATCAACTTTAATATTATTTGTTATGACCCTTATGTGGAAAAGTTCACCCCTTTTACACTCATCATTTACAACATCTGAATTAGAAGATATAGTACTTGCAACATAATTTATACCTCAGATTCCCATAGCTACAATTTTTGTCTCATCAACGGAGTCTGATCCCAGATCCACTTGAACTGTTGCAGCTGTGGAATTTTTTCTCCCTTGATTGGCATACTTCTTTGGCTTCATCTCAGGATGTAAGATCCAACAATGATCTTCATCATGGCCTACCTTCTTGTAATGCTTGCAAGTAGGATTCTCCTTTCTTGTTGTGGTCGTCTTCTTCTCTTTCTCTTTTCTTTTCCTTGAATCCTTTCCTTGCCAAGTATCTGTAGAAACACTATCACGAACATTCCCTTTACTTGATTCAATTTGAATGGATTGTACACATACTTCATCAAGGTTAGAAGGATTTAACATAAGAATAGTGTGCTTGAGATAAGAATGTAAACCACCAATATATTTTAGGAGTGTCTCTTGTGTATATAAAGGAATACCCAAATTTAATGCTTTCTTATGAAATGTTTGAGTATAATCTTGTACACTTTGATTCTTAGCTTGCCTTAAACTTTCCCAATTCATCATTTCCTGTTTCATATATGCTAATGGATAGAATTGTTTCTTCAATGTAGTGATAAAATCATTCCAGGAAGAGATTGTTTTACCATTTTTCTTGAGATCATCTTTAGTTTTTCTTTCCCACCATATGAGAGTTGTGCCTCCCAATTTGAGACTTCCAAGTTGGATATTTGTTTCATCATAAACAATCCTTTGTATCCTGCAATAGACTTCAAGCACTCTAACCCAATTATCTATCTTTTCTACATCTAATTCACCATCATAAGTGGGTAAATTAAACTTTACATCTAGCTTTAATAAAGGCATATCAAAAGAATGATGAGTTTTTTTAGGTTGATTTTCCTTGGAGGAATGTGCACTTTCTTCACTTGTAGATGATGAGGATGAAGGGGAAGAAGGTTATGAAGTTCCACCACCTCCAACTCCTCCTTCTGCTCTTTCGGAAGATTCACCTTCTTCAACCTTTGGAATTCTTTGTTGTCCTCTTTCATGGTAAAGTTCCTCTACCATGGATTTCATCAATTGAAAAGCCTCGAATAAATCATCCTCGGACGCATAAGGACCTAGCTTTCTCGGTGAAGACATCTCTTGTTTATGAGGTCTCCTTTGAATCTTTGGATTAAAAGCCTCAAGTTGGCCTTCTCCTCACTTGAGTTTGGCTCTGGTGAGCATCCAATGCTTGCAATTCTTGTCAAACCTTCAAAACTAAATGCTCTGATACCATAAACTTTATCCAAGAATGATAGGTTTTATTTACAAATTGCAAGTTAAGTTTAATGTAATTTATGCATTGGATCGATAAGAATGTGAAACACATAAAACTCTATAACTTGTTGCGGAATAATAATTATGACTTTTACTTAATGCTCATAAGTGATTAAAGATTTCAGCCATCATAAACCATGCTGCAAAATAAGAGAAGATAACAGCAAAAAAGAAAGAGAAGTAGACACAAGAACTTGTTAACGGAGTTTACCAATCTTTGGCTATGTCTCTGGGCCCACTTCCAAGTGGAGGACCTCTTTATTTCTCTTCAAATGCTCAAGCTCTCTTTACATTAGCTCTTTGCTGTTAAAAAAGACTTATGATCTATTGTAAAAGACCTCCTTGTTCAGATACATACAAGCCTCAACAATTTCCTCTCAAAACATGACTCAATGCCTCTCAAAACATGAGAAATGGGCAAATTACACAAGTTGCTCCTCAAAATCCCTACATCAAAAAGTTACCCCTCAAGATCAAAAATCCTGGTTTATATAGTTTTTTAGGCCCAACAAGAGAATCCCAACTTCCCCTGAAGATCTAGCCTCTTTTTGGGATCAAATCCCCCTCCTAAAGGCCAAGAAATCCTCAAAAATACTCATTTTGGGCAAAACTATAGGAAAATAACCACTTATGTAACAAAATTACAGAGTATCCCCGAAGTGGTTGGCGCGCACCCCTTTGAAGTGGTCATATGAGTTACATATGGCCAAGCACCAACCCAAAGGGTTGCACGCTGGCCTTAAACTGGTTCCTAGCTCTTGGATTCCGGGCGGATTTCATGTGACCAGGGTCCTGATCGTGCGCACACTATAGTGATTAGCTCCCGAGGATCCATCCCCAAGGCATCTAGATATGGCCGGGATCCAGGGCTGAGGCTTATCCAAAACCCCCGCGCTTCATATCTATTAGCTCCTAGACACGATAGCTGGTGGGCGTATAAAGCGATAGGTTTGTGGGTTGGGGCTAGCGCCAACCCCTTTCCGCCTCTGCTATGACCACCAATCCACTAATACAATGTTGTGGGCTTGTATAAACAAGTCCCATGGTTGGCACATTAGCATATGACCTGTCCATAGGTCTTTCCCCTATCAACAGGTCACAGGGTCAAATCACATGAGTTACATAATATTTTTAATATAGCCACAACCAACGACGGGGTGCCACGTGGCAGCCCATGACTGGGCCACGTGACACATACACATTCACTCAACCATATGCCATGTGTCAAGAATTTATTAGTCCACGCCTGCCCAGTCAGCATGCCACATGTTTCCACCTACCTCTGCCACGTTAGCATGATGACGTCAGCTTGGCGATGTCATGTTGACGTCAGCATTGACTTTTTTCCAGTTTGACTGTTGACTTAGTTGTTTGGGAAAGCGGTCAGAGTGCGATAACTCTCGCATACAGTGTCTGTTTGATAAAGTAAATATATGGTCAGAATCAGCGCAACGAGACGGTCGCAATGTAATTGGTTTCATTCAATTCTGAGAACTTTCATTTTTTTGCATTTTCTGGACTTGGGTAGCCTCCTGGATCACTTTCATACACATTGGCAAAGTTTACGTCATCTCAAAAGGATACAGCAAACTTGCAAACAAAGAATTCAATCATTTAAAAAATGATTGGGAAATAACTCTAGATATTACCTTGACTATTGAATCTTGTTTAGGATGATCATTCAATAGAAAAACAAAACTTTTTGTTCACTCCTACTAATATGGTACCAACCTTAGTCAACAATTGTATAGTTGATATTATTGGAGTTGTTATCTCCATTATCCCTTTAACAACCATCATGAGAAAGAATGGAACAAAGACGCATAAGAGAACCCTCGAACTAAAGGACATGTCAGGGTATAGTATAGAGGTCACATTATGGGGGGTATTATGTAGTAAACATAATATAGACCAATATTATATCTCAAATACCTTTCCAATAATCGCTCTCAAAGCTGGAAAAGTCTGACTTTAATAGGATATCAGTTACTGCAACCTTCACATCCCAAATTTCCATCAATCATATTCTCAAAGAAGCCCAAGATTTGAGAACTTGGTTTGATAACCCTTTAACAGATACATCTTTTCACTCATTCTCTGCACATGGAGCTTCAAGTGGGCACCCTTCCATTCAAAAACACTTGGTTGACATAGAAAATGAGGGAATTGGCAAAGGTCCAAACCCTACATTCATTTTGGTTGAGGAAACTATTACTTATTTAAATGCAGACAATTGTTAATATGTTGCATGCCCACTTACATTTAAAGATCAAAAGTGCAAAAAAAAACTCACACCTATTGAGGATGGTGTTTGGAATTGCCAAAGGTGCAATCAACATGTTTTTGAATGTAAATACAGGTACATTTTCTAGTTCAGCATTGAATACCACACAAGAAAAATTAATGTTACTACATTCCAAGAAGTCGCAAAACAACTTATAGGCATATTTGTTGAGAAGTTATATGAATATGAATATGAGGCAAATACCAAAAAAATCACAGACATATTTGGAAAGTTGTTCTTTCATAGTTATTTGCTCAAACTAGTAGTGCATGAAGAAACATTTTCCAATAAAAAACAAATCAAATGCATTGTGATTTCATGTGATAAAATTGATCACATGTCAAAGCCAAAAAAGGACATTCCAATCCTTGAATTGTTGGCTACATAGTGAACACAAAGTGTTATGGTTGTTTCTTTCAAACACCAACTTGTAATTTCCCTACTTTTGTGCATATACATATTATATAAAGTGTTTATGTTTCAGAGTTTTTTTCCTTCATTATAACATTTATATGCAAGGAAATCCAACCTATGCATTCACTTATAAGATCTTTTAAAAATTACATCTATTTCTTTTGTAACTATTTTAAGAATATGCTTAAAATAACATCATATCAAACATACAAAATACAAAAAGTGTTATCAAGAAATTTGATTTTTAACTACAAATTGTTCATTGTTTCTCTTATAGGAAATTCCATATGGCACACAAAATGCCCCCGCGTTCCAAACAACACCAACAAACACCACATGTGAGGGACTCTCAAGATCATTAGAAAGTGTTGTTCTCTTTCAACAAGGCATCACATCAAATACTTCGCATATAAATTATTCCCAGATTCAACTTTCCAACAAGGCTCTAGACAATCGCCAACGCTATACAATTCAAGCTACAGAAATAAACAAAAAAAGGAGATATAGATAGAACAATCACATTATTAATATAGAAACTACTAGCCCAAATGCCACTCCTCTATCTACATATAAGAGCCAAAAAAATGAGCAACGTCGTATAAAATATGCTACAAAAAAAAATGAAAAGACTTAGAGAGACTTCACATATAAACAAAAACCAACCTCATGTGGACTTTCCAACACATGTTCTAGAACATCAACCCCATACACATGTTTCCCAATCTTTCTAAAAACGTATTGATGCCTTGTATAACATACATACATGTAGTGCATGTATGGAATCATATCCTGGCATTCCTACTTGCCCATATCCAAATGGACACATGTGTACTCAATTTCTTAGAGAAAATAATGGTCATCGTTTCTCCAAATGGAATAATATGGGCCCCAGTGTCCAACCCACAGTCTTGTAAATACTAACACAAGTTGAGGAAATGTTAATTGCTCGAGTTAGCTCCATCTTGCAAGTTATGCATGTTCGAGGTGGACAATACAAATATAGTGGCCACACTATCATTTTTCCACAACAAATTGTTCAAATAGAAACTTACCTGCCACATCGCCTTTTAGATCTTGACATCTTGGTCATCAAGAGACATGGAGGAAAGGGGAAGTGTTATGATTGTTATGTGAAAAAAAATATCATGTCATGAATGCATTGCTCTACAAGATGCAAAATGACAAATATTACGATGATGTTCAAATTGATCAAAACTCACTTGCATCACTTCCCACCACTCGCACCAATGTCTCCTCTCACCTCCATTTTGTCTCTACAGAAACTTTCAATTCTCCCAATGAAGACTCACATATCATAGATATAGAAAACAATGTTATTCTCCAAGAGGAGTAACTAATGTCTTCCTTTGCATTTAGATTTCCTAATACACAATGAGAAATGGAAAAAATAAGAGCATTTATTGACACTACAAATGACGATCCACAGGAAAGAATTGAATGGCCAACAATTGGCATATCACCAATCAATGAGTAAAACATAGAGGGTCTATTTGACATGGCATTTCCTACTCTTTTCCCCATTGGGGATGCCCTGCCTCACCAACCACGCATGAGAAACATCTTGCTTGATAGTTATGAAGTACACTTGATGACATACGATGACAATAGGTTTGGTAGCCATTCTCGTTTCAGATACTTCCTTTATAATTTGATTATGCGCTATAGAAGTCAATCAAAAACTACAGTCTTTGTCAAGAGAAGCCAATATCATAACACAACCACCACTATTCAAGAGTTGTGTGGTCACCTCAAAGAACTTCCTACAGACAAACTCCCAAAAAAATTCATGCGCTTTGGAGCACACCTACGTGGGACTAGAGCATTATGGACTATGAGCAGGATCGAGCTAACAGAAATGATAACACAACTTCAATGCCCAACCTTATTTTTCACTCTCAGTGCAGTCGACACAAAATGGTCGAACTTACATGTAGTTATGAAAAAGGGTAGACCACATGACCCAATGCTTCACCAACGTTGGCGTACACACAATGTTATTGACCACTCCCACACTATAGTTGCATAAATGCATAAAAGGTTTTCAATATTCCATGAGGATATACTTCAAAAAAATATGCACGCAACTGACTATTGCTATAGGTACATAATCTATAATACTTGAAAGTACCTCTACCCAACCTATAAATTTATATCCTCTATACTAATCATTTCATATTCCTTTTGTAGGTATGAATGGCAACATCGTGGTTCTGCACATATACATGGATTTATATGGCTTGATGGTGCTCCAAACATGGAAACATTAAATTGGGAACACCCAAATCAAATCTATGATGCAAATAGTTTCTTTGATAACTATGTTACAGCATGGAATCCTAGAGCAAACCATGACACACACATAGCTATTCATCAATCCATTCAAGATGACCCTTGATTGCTAGATACAGAGGAGAGATTTTCTTCCAGCCCACTTGAGGACTATGAAAAACTCTTAATTCGAGTTCAAAGACATAAAAAGTGCACTAAGAAAACATGTCTTTGTAGAAAAGGGACTACCCTTGAATGCAGATATAAATACCCTTGGAAGATACAAATGGAGTCATCACTCTACATTGATGAACTAGGTCAAAATACATATCACTCGGCATGCAATGATGAGAGCCTAAACATCCATAATCTTAACATACTCCAAACATGGAGAGAAAATGTAGATTCCCAACCAGTCCTCTCTCGATATGAAATTCTAAAATACATTTACAAATATGCTTCCAAAGCAGAGGGAAGATCAAATACCTACCACCATATGTTGACTAGAATTGCATCTACGTCACATCTTGAGGACCCTACCTCAAATTCTTATCGATGTTTGCACTCAGAAGCAATTGTAGACCAAGACATAAGTGCCCAAGAAACTTGCCATATGCTACAAAAGTTACCCCTTGTCACATGCATCCGCACCTTCACCAAACTCAATGTTGTCCGTCAAATATTTCGTCGAGTCTCTTATGATTCTCCTAACTGATTATCTGGATCCAATTTCATTGATGTGTATCTAATAGTCATGTTTTACTTGCC
This sequence comes from Picea mariana, assembly GCA_032191745.1. NCBI lineage: Eukaryota > Viridiplantae > Streptophyta > Pinopsida > Pinales > Pinaceae > Picea > Picea mariana. Next base: position 102,737 of record JASDQU010306926.1, on the reverse strand, counting down.
CATTTATGTTTGATTGACCTTGCAAAAAACTGGACATACAACCAAGCACGTAAAAATGAAAAGTGGAAAAAAAGACACCTCCCCGCAATCGTCCAAGTATGGCCCCTTTTTACTACAATACTAAACAAAGATTCCAATTCTTTTGTTGAGTTTTGTTGGAGTGAGCTACTTTTATACAAACCATTGTGTTCCTTCTCTGAAGATATAGGTCTTTCAAAAGAAGAAATTACGGCTAATTGGGAGATCATAAAAAATGACTACCATGTATGGCATGTTCATCACACCCATGTGCACACTCCTAATGAGCAAACATCTGAAGATGAGGATAACAATATCACCATACAACAAAACATGGAGATGAATGAATGGTAGTCTTTATCAAGGTTGTCCCCTATAGGAAATATCAACTTCACTTCTCTTGATATGTTGGGACTCCGAGAGATTGACACTTCCCACCCATGGGATCGGCTCGCATTATCACAAGATACACTGGAAACTGCACCAAACTTCATCAACTATAATCAAAAGAATGCATAAGTCATGCAAGAACTCAATCCGTTATTTCCTTCCAACAATACATTTTCTACACATCAACAACGTGCATTCAACATAATCCTCCAACACTTTCAAGTAAGAGAACCAAAAGTGCCATTGAAGATGATCATTCAAGGCACTACAGGCACAGGAAAATCCTACCTTATACACTGCATCAAAGAAGCACTATCTTCTTAAGCAATAGTTGGCAATAGCCCAATACTGCTTCTTGCCCCTACTGGAATTGCAACATTTAACATACATGCAACCACTATACATGCAGGACTTAAGGTTCCTATCAAGGACATGAGGCCTTTACATGGCCAGTCCCTTATAGTGTTCCAAGAAGAGATGAAACATATTCACTCCATTCTAATTGATGAGATGAACTCCATAGGATCTAAACTTTTTGTACAGATTGAAAGTCGCTTGCGTAAGGCATTTCCAAAAAGAAACCACTACTCATTCGATTCTTGTTCATTAATTCTTGTGGGATACTTGGGTCAACTACCACCAGTAATGGACAAACCTCTTTATGGAGGAACAACTTCAGGGAGGATCTTATGGACAACCTTTACCACTGTAATCAAGTTGGAAACAATATTCTAACAACAAGGCATATCTGGCACCCAGTCTTGCTTTCAATAGTTGTTAACCAACATTCCCAATGCTACACCAACAATTGATGATTGGAACCTCCTTCAGTCTAGGACTAACAGATTCTTATCCATTGAAGAACGTCAAATTTTTGACACTTCAATCCACCTCTTTGCAACAAACATTCTTGTGGACAATCATAACAAGTTCATGCTTCATTCCTTGAATATGCCAATTGTACAAAGTGTCATTGAATTACTTGGTGCTTCAGAATCACACCAACAAGATGATGACTAGCTGGAAAAAAATGTCTTGCTATGTATAGGCCAACAAATTATGCTATCCTGCAATTTATGGGTCCAAGCAGGCTTAGTCAATGGTGCTCTCAAAATAGTCGTGCAAATTGTATATACACCAGGAAGTAGCCCTCCAAATTTTCCAACATATGTTGTTGTGGCATTTGATAAATACATTGGCCCTCCATTTGACCACACCCAACCAAATCATGTACCAATTCCACCAATACAAAGGGGTAACAAGAAACAAATCCCCCTTAAGATGGGTTGGGCATTGACTATACATAAATCTCAAGGAGTGATCTTAACAAGGTTTACCATTGACATTGGAAACATTGAACTTCAAGGCTTGACCTTCATGGTAATGTCACCCACTACTACTATAGAAGAAATGTGAATAGCACCATCGTTCTCCTTCAAACGCTATGAAAAATGAAGGATATTGGTTATGTCTCACTACGAAAAAATGACGAGGAACGCTTATGTTCTCTGTCACTTAGCTTCTAGATTCTTCTATGTTGTAATCATACTTATATACATGCAATGTTCGACTTGGTCCATACTTCTATACATGAAATTTTCGACTTATCCAATACTTATACACATGAACTATTTGACTTGGACCATACTTCTATACATGAAATGAAATTGTGTCAAATATTTGCTAACAAATATCTATCAATCATACTTTGACCTAACTACTTTGCAAAAAAACATTTTTCCTATTCTCTTTTATGCATGGAAATGATTAATATACCATTACAATGCTACTCATGAAATAATATAATTTAAACAAAATATTATATATTTTTCTCTTCAAAGTTTACATTCCCTCACTTCGAAGATATGCTAGTATATTATGTTCGCATGAATCTAAACAAATTCATGTCCACATCTTTGTAAATATAAAACCTCACAAAGATCTTTAAAATAAAATAGACTCCATGTTAAATCATGTGGTGGATAATGTGTATTATGTGAAGTGTACTATTTTAGTGTACGAAAATCTCTTATCCTAGATATAATATATTCACTCAACCATAAATGAACATATCATTCATTGCACGACTTATTCACTCAACCTTGATGCTTCCACGCATACCTTTAAATTATCTCCATTTGTCCTTCAAATTTACTCCTAAAAGTTTATTTGTCCTTTGTTTATTAGTAGGACCATATCTTTAAATTCTCTCTAGAGTTAGTTTGTCCTTTAATCCTTTAAATTTACCTTCAAATGAACATATCATTCATTGCACGACTTATTCACTCAACCTTGATGCTTCCACGCATACCTTTAAATTATCTCCATTTGTCCTTCAAATTTACTCCTAAAAGTTTATTTGTCCTTTGTTTATTAGTAGGACCATATCTTTAAATTCTCTCTAGAGTTAGTTTGTCCTTTAATCTTTCAAATTTACCTTTAAACACAAGATCAATAGTATTAAAGCATTGAAGCAAAAAACACTTTTAAAACTACTATATTAATGGTGTCAAATTATGAATTTTGTTTTACCAACAATTTTGGGGTAAAACTTGAAGCTCACATATTTGTTACAACATAGTGACATTTAAATTTTGAAAAATATATCCCTCTCACTTAGTTGGGGTTAGAATTAGTAAATTGCAATATATGATCGTTTTTTAAATTGTTGTAAGTCATGTTTGTTAACGTGTTCATGGTTGTAATGCTTACATGGTGTTGAATTCTCATTCAAATGATTTCAAGTTACTAAACTTGCATAATTTTCTCCATACAACTTCTTTATTTAGTTCATTGTAATTTCCAATGGTGACACATAAGCAACACTAGAATTCACATTCACATAAATCCCTTAATTATTTGTTAAGATTGTTGTTGATGGAGCCTTGCAATAGAAAATAGATAAAATATATTTGCAATTTCGGTAGCTCCTACAAAATTTACACCTCAATCAATGTTTAACATTAATTTAGTTGGAGGTCATTTATTCTTCAAATTACAAGTCAAATGGAGGAGCTACACAAATTTCACTTTTGAAGCATTATTTTGTGTGTAGTTGTTGAATTTTATGAAAGTTGTGGTAAATACTTGCTCTCAGATTAAAAAAATAGATGATTTGCAAATTTGCATGGAATTGCTTAAGGCATGAATTATTGATCTTAACAACAAGGTAAACTATATGGATGTATAATTGGCAAAAATTACTCATTTGTGGAAAGTATTGCATGCCTCTATCACCTCATTGCATACTATTATCCACCACAATCTCTTTGCAAGAAATCCAAATCTAAAAATGAGTAGTGGAGGAGGAAGTTAGTCGTTGAATCTATGTTAATGTTCTTTTAAAGTTGAAACCAAGGTGGAAATTTCACCCTCTGATGGTAAGATGGACACCCTACAACTTGATGATTGACTAATTTATTTAGAAAAGCTACTCATCCATAGAGACACTTTTCTATGGTGGGAGAATAATTTTTGTACTTCAAATATTTACAAGTGATCAACACCCCCCAAACTATGACATGCCATGATTTAAAAGTCAAGATATATTATATCATGTCTACAACTATTGGAAGGAACAACAACAATAATGGACATGCATGCAACATAAGTCCAACCAAATGGTAGAAGCCTATATCGAAGAGTTTAAAACCACTATATAATTTACTTGTGAGTGATGGATAATGAAGCTTGATTGGGGGCCAAGTTCATTGATGGGTTGATCACTCCAATTTGAAAGGATATTGAGATGTTTGACATCCACACTCTTAAAGGTGCATGTTGAAAAGATGAGTTAGCAGAGGCTTAGATCACTTGGAGTGATATCATCTAATTATTTTCTTCATATGACATATTATGTTGTTTATTGAAGGCATCCACATTAGGACCCCATTAGGCCCATTTGACACACATTCACCCCACAACACAAAAAAATCATAACG
>JASDQU010306926.1:82612-94982 GCA_032191745.1 Picea mariana | reverse complement strand
TGACATATATCCTCTACTATAGAATATTTTGATGCATAACTAGATAACATATATAGATAAATATATATGTCCGACTAATATTTTAGATGCATATTCACTAGAGCAATAGTTTCCTGCATCTACAATATCTGAATATATTTAGCTGAGGGGTTTTATCATTGCCTTCCTCTACACTAGAAAAAACAATGGCAGAGAGAGATTGAAGAAACTTGGCATGGGTAACAAATTTCACCAGTTTAGAGAACTGTTTTAGATATACGCAACAACTAACACACAATCAATTTATAAAGCAAAGGGAAATATGGTCCCTCGAATCAACAAACAATATATTCAATAGGACTGGAATTATTGTGAAAGCACTCGCTCAGGATATGAGGTGTATTGTGAAAGAACTCGCTCAGGAATTATTAAAATGCGACGAGTCAACAATTACCTTAACCCAAAATGAAATCATGATTACAAATTATATAATAATAAAGATAAAGTAAACACGATACAATAAACATAGTTACCAACTTAATGAGAACTCTACAGAGTTCTTGTTTTTTTTGGGGGTTCAATTTTTTATCCCGTTTTTAAAAATGGTGCTACCGGTAGCACACCCCCTTCGTTTTTAGGTGGTTTTTCGATTTTTAAATTTTTTGATACACAATGTTTCCACATTATTTTCTTAAATGCTTATTTTTCATCTATTTTCAATTGTTTTCTAATTTCATTTTTTATTTTTTATTTTTTATTCAAGGGTGTTTTTAGTCATTTTTTCATGCTTCTTTCAATCTTAAAAATATTTTTTACCATTTACTTTTTTGAAGTTACTATTTTCATATAATTTTGTCTCTTTAATTAATTTATTGTTCTATATTTTTTATAGTGAAAAACATAATTTTTAACACATTGTTTACCTTTACTTCAATACATCGAAAAAAAATGTAGTTAAATAACACTATTTTTGAATATTTAGTAAAAAAATACACATTTTATAGCCATATATAATAAAAAAACCTATACATTTTGGTACATATTCCTTAAAATAACATGTCAAATAAAACATTTTTATGGACATAATTGAACAAAAAAGTCAAAATTTTATAAAAAATTATCATTTTCTTTCATATTTTTATACATTTGAAGTAAAAAATGACAACATTTAATAAAATTTTCCAATGTATAGTGATTCACATACAAATAAAACGAAAAAAAAAACCAATAAAAAGATTCATCACAAAACAACAATAGATACATCTTTATTCTTATTTTAAAATCTGAAAGTGAAAACATTACAATTATAGCTCATAAAAAATTTGCAAAATTGAGTATCGTCTTCAAAGGCATCTTTAAACTAATCAACAATATCATATATCCCAAATTCATCATTCTCAACAGACACATTATCATCTTCTTCGACGTCATTTTGTTCTTCCATTGGTTCTTTGATATCCACAAGTTCTCCAAAGTGATCCTTTCCAATCATTCATCCGAATGGTATTTGAGGTTCCTTTGACAATTTTGCCACCCTTGATTCACTAAAATATCCTTTCCTCAAGCCAACTTCTTGCATTTCATCTGAAAGAGCCGGAATAACATTAATTCTTTGTTTAATAAAACTGCACTGCATTGGGTCACTTTCAATGGCTATGCAATTCCTTCCTTTTTGTAGGCAACACACTAAGGTTGTATCTAATCACCAAATACAAAATAAATAATGAAGTTAGATACTGTAAAAAGACATAAATTAAAAATAATATAAGATTGAAGTATGATTTCATAAATATTATGTCATAATTCTTACATGAACCCGAGAACAAATCCAAAACCCATTCTCCTTCATTTGAAAAACTATCTATAAGATAATTAATTAATGCTTGTGGTTTTTGATAAATGTTAATCATCTCTCCTTTCAAATATTTTTCCTCGTATGTTAGCTTTCTAACCACATCATTGTATACAAATATACTACTAGGAGTCTCTTCATCCTCTGCATTAACAATAATAGAATTATAAGAATCATCTTTTGTCCAGGTTGCAATATGTATACTCTCAAAATGATGTTTAAATGACTCTCTATTGGAGCTCTTAATATTAGGCTTGTGCCTGTAACATAAATAAGTGCAAATTCAATTAACTTGTGAATTAATAAAATTGTTTTCTAATTTTCATTGCTAAACATACACTTTCAATATCTTACCAAATAAACTGCATCCTTGTCTTTTCTTTCCCCTTGAAGCTTGATTATACTAATCCTTGTTGTGTGTCTGAATGAAATACTAGAAATCTCCAAAATGGTGATGTTGTAACTTATGTAAATCCCATAACCACTTTATTGAAAGCTTGGTAAGTATAAGGCTCAGTATCATATCCAATGTTTTGGATATTATAACCATGAAGGATATCCGCAATAACTAGGGAGTATTCTTTTTTAGGAAAAATATTTGCAAGTTGTTCACAATCGCCCAATATCACTTTACATTGAATAGTGTCGAGCCCATTCCAAATGTAGTGATCAAGTTGAAATTTTGAACACGTCTCCTTCTTTCTTTTTCGAACTTGGCTTTTTGAATAAAACTTTTGAAAGTTTCAGGTACTCCATCTGCATTTTTCTTTGGCATCTTTAATGAAACAAACAAACCTATAGTTATTTATCTATAAATATTAAAATATTATAAATTAACTTACAAACAAATAAGATGAATGTAATAAATCAACATACCTTTTTGAATGCAATAAAAAATTGTTTCAATACTGTTGAAGAGCTTTAATATGGATAGTTGAGTTTAACATAATCCCAACTTTCTTCATTCAACATCTTGACCATTTCCTTTTGTATTCTCATATACAACTTGTGACTAAATAAAACAAAATTAAAGTTAAACTGATATGTTAAACTGAAAAAAATAATTTTCTTGTCCTAACATAAATAAAAATAAATCAACAAACTTACTTTTTAAATTCATCACACATTTCTTCCATTGACAATTCTCCCGACCTAACACGTGATAATATAGTTATGATAAGTTTATGATCCTTCACTCCTTGTATTGATCTCCAAGGTGTTATAGTCATATCATCTGGAAGATTTTTTATGTTAGGACCTGTCTTACTGTGCCACATATCAATGGTTTAGCCTTCTTAACTCTTTGATTTTTTATACTAATATTTTCCCATAGGGTGAAGATGTTATCTATCAAATCCCATACCTGTCCAGTTCTAAATCCCAATTGAAAATAACTATCCACAACTCTAAATATATCACTTCCATTGAGATTTTTTTCTTTTATATTTTCATCATCAAGTGGAAATCCTATTTCCATACAATGTTGCTTCCGAAACTTAACATCAACATTTGATCTCTCCCCACGACATATTTCAGAAAATTAATTATGGATAAATCTCACCCTTTGAATGAAATTCATAGACATTTTGTACTCATTGTCTGTGTTATGATCCCATGCCAGTAACTTTGCTTCTGAATTTGTTAAACCGACATAAATTATGCATTTGACTATCTCAAAAAGAGGATTATTGGGATATTCTTGCATCAATTCTCTTCTAAACTCTGTAGAATGATTTCCTCCAATCACATATTATTTGTAGTCAAAACATTTTGATCTATCAAATTCTTCCCTCGTAGGAACTTCCATTGGGTCAACAAGAACTAGGTAGTCAACCACATGTGCATATGGATTATACCTAATCAATGCTTTAAAATTGTGAATATGCAAGTGATGCGGTTTTCTAATTTGATATTTTTCTTGCCCTTCAGTGGGTTTATAAAGTTGTTTCACATTCAACTGAAATGTGTGTCCATCATCAACTAAGTTTGCCGTCCTCATTCTATTTCGAATGACATTTTGTGTTTTTTTTATAATACCATCCTCTAGATTAGCACCTAGTGTAATTATTTCTCTCCTACCTTTAGGACTTCACTATAATACTCTGAGCTAACGATGGCTTCTTGAACATTATCAACATTTGTTTTCTTCCTCTTATGATTTAAATGTGTTTCATCTAAATCAATGATTTCTTCATAATAAATAGGAATAGACTCATCATCAACCATTTCTCTTTTGCATTTATCTTGTTTTTTCTTTTTGCGAGAAGGAGTGATAACCTCATTGGGACCAATCTCAACAAAATCTTCATTTGGAATTTCCTCATTTTCAAATGTAACCCTTTTAGGATTTCTAGAATGAGGATTTTTCTTTCTTCTTGTTGATGATTGCAACTATGTGAGACATTCTCCAGGACACAAACCTGAGAGAGAACCCATGAGAGGGGTGTGTGGTTCCTATCTGAGACAGAGATGGAACGTAGAGATGCCCCCCTATTTACAGAGAGTTGAGAAGAACTCTAGATTATTCTCCTGTGTAATGCAGTGAGAAATGAGATCTACAAAGTTGGACGTGCATGTGGCTGAGCACAAGGTGAACGTGTGAAATCCCAAAGTGTTGGGTGCATTGTCATGAGACAAAGATGAAGATGATGTATTAGCCTTCTATGAGTAGAGAGTTGATGATGAAATCTAGATGGCTCTCTTGTGTAATGTTGTAGGAAGGAAGATCTGTTGAGTGGACGTGCCTATGGATGAAGACAGGTGAACGTGATCCTAGTGGTTGAGCACTAGTGAGAGTGGTTCCTCTGTGTAATGAAATGAGCCAGAGATATGGACATCCATATGGATGTTCCCCTAGTGGCTGAGCACTAGTGGGTGTATGAGATCCCTTGCTATATTGTTCAAGAGTCAGACTTGCCTGTAACCCTAATTGTAATGTAAAGGGTACATGTCGGCCTCACCTTAATGTAATTGATAATTAATGTAAAATATAATTAATATGGTAATATTAATTATATTATGAGATAGATAGGTCAGCCCTATTGTGCCAATATACACTTCTGTCGACAAGTCAAGTCTAATATAAGTGAAGGTAAATTCCCCATTGAGGAATTAGATCTTTTGTGTGAGTTTGTAAATTTCAACAAGTACATCTACTTGGGAAAAGTGTGCACCTCTCTTGGGCACTAGTATTCTATGGTTTGTGAGCACCCTTTTGTGTGCTAGGTTTTCTTGGTGGTGATGGTCTTTCTCTTGAAGACTATAGCAAAGGATTGGCTGGGTTTTCTTCCCTTGTTGAGAAGCATTTCCCAGGATACTTCTTGTGTACTTGTGCATGGCGTTTCTTCTTGTGATCTTGGTTGCTGCAACAAAATGTCTATGGTTTAAGTAAAATGATAAAATGGAACGAACTTCATGCTTAAGCCTAGCTTATTGAAAAATAAACACTTCTTTCTTGTTCTTCTTTGTCTACTCTTGCAGGTTCAACCTCCATTACTTTCTGTTTCTTTTTCCTTCCTTCTTGTGTCTTTTCAATATGAAAAGCATTGATGACATCCATGATATTATTCTCTGTAGAGTAAATCCCCACTAACATATGTGAAATTCGTTCAACAAAATTCTGTAAAAATAAAATATAAAATTTTCATGTTAAATGAAATTAAAACATTACCATGATACTAAAAATAATAAACGACACAAAAATAAAAATAGAAAACTTACATTGCCTTTCTCAATGTCATCAACGATGGATGCACATAATTTTGAAAAACATTCATTGTTGTTATAATTGCTCAATTTGAAATAATATCTAAACTTAATATAAGTTCTGCCTTGTTTGATAAGTGCATAAACAATATCTGTGGTTGGCATCAAACATATATCTCGTAACAAGCCAAGTGCCTGATAATTTCCTTGCACATGTTCTAATTCGACACAATACAAATATATATGATCTCCATTGTTGCCTTGCTTATCTTTAACAAACCAAGAATATTCCAGTTTGTTTTCACCTTCCACAAATTTCCACTCTCTAACATTCTTCATTTCCTTTGATAGCTCAGGTGTTATGCTATCATTTTGTTGCCTAACATTCATGGAGTTCCAAGTGCATTTTTGGATGCCATTATTGCAAGTTGGGATCCAGATATATTCATAGATAATATCTTTCCTGCCATTTGCCTATAAGATAAAAAAATAAAATTAGGCCTTTTACATTATAATAAACTAAAAAAAAAAATATTGAATATAAGAACTGATTTAAAAAAAAATTAAAAAATGTGGACGCATATGTAAAACAATTTTGACCCATGGAGTTATTAGGCTTATGCTGGGACCGTGCCTTGGCCGTGGGGGCTGGGGCAATTCCACGGGATTGTGCCTTAGCTGTGGGGGGCTGAGGCGATGTCCGACATCTCCCTAGTGGGCCTGGGGCTTGGGCATGGGGGCTGGGGTGATGTCGGGCATCGCCCCAGCCCCCCCGCGGCTAAGGCACGGTCCTGACATTGCCCCAGCCCCATGGCCAAGCCCTGGGAGCACCCGAGGCTTGGCTGTGGGGGCTGGGCCGATGCCCAACATCGCCCCAACGCCCTTGGCCAAGCTCCAAACATTGCCCAGTAACCACCATGGGCCAAAACTAAAAAAAATTAAGTAAAAAACAATAAAAAATCTATTTATTTTTACAAAACTATACCTAAATTTCACTTTTAAATTTTTTTTTTTTTTTTCAAAAAATCTTAAGGATTTTGTTAAAGTTTTTTTTAAAAAAAGTCTCATTTTTTAAAAACAATTGGGTTTTTTTTAGAAAAAATTAGAAAACATCTAAACAAATTTAAGGTTTTGTAATTTTCGCATGAAAATTATTATGTGATTCAAATATAATCTTATAATTGTTGTTTTGGTAAATGGTAAGAATTTAAAAAATAACTAACCTTTGAAATGTTAGATTCTCCTCGGATGCCTTCTCGATGTTTCTCCCATGTAGCTTGCTCCAAATCCTTTAGCGAATACAGTTGAAGATATCACACAATGTGAAAATATAAAACAAGACTGTGTATATATAACACATATGATATAAATTACTGTTAGTACAACCAATGTGGGATAAATAAAAATTAGGTATATTGTCTACATATATAACTAAAATTATATGGATCATCAATATGTTTAATGAATGTGGGATAAATAAATAAACATGATAAATATTGTATTTAACATGTAAATAACAAAATAAGAGAGTAAAAGTTGTTTTTAATTTTTAAGGGAAAATAAGCGAAAAAATTGGGGGGAAATTTTGGAGGGAAAAAATTGAGGGGGAAATTTTGGGGTGAAAATTTGGGGAATATTTTGGGGGGGAAATTTGGGGGGAGGAATTTTGGAGGGAAATGTTTTTTGGGGGAGGGATTTAGAGGGAAAAGATCATTATGCAAGTTATAATAATGTCGTAGGGAGGGTGAACATTTGTATCATTCTATGTTCTTAGAGAGACGGGATGTCTTCGTCAGATAAAAAAGATTTTATTTCTGAGACATCAACAAATTGTTCGCATACCTCTTCTATTGGGACTAGGAAATGCGATAGGAATGTTCGTAATGCAAACGAGGCGTCGTATTTTCCAACTAGTCAAAATTTTAATCATAGTGCAAGCAATTTTATTCAACACGTTCCTCATGAAAGTCCTAAATCAAAGGACTTTGAAGGCGAAGGCACCAATGATGAAGAGGAGGAATATGATGGTGATAAATCTATTCAGTAGTTTAATAGTAATGAAAATAATCAAAATGTAGGTCAAAGTGGAGACTATGATCAACGTTTAAATGATTGGGATGAAAATTTTCCTCCAAGGGAGGAGTGTCAAGGTATCGATGAAGATTTCCAAGGCACCAATGAATATGATGGAGAATTTCCCTCAAGTGGAAATTTTAAAAGCAGTGAAGATGATTATGAAAATGGTGGACACTTTTTCCTGAGTGGGGAATTTAAAAACAACAATGTTGGTGATGATGAATTTCCTCCAAGTGAGGATTTTGAAGGTACTGATGAAGATTTTCCTCCAAGTGAGGATTTCCAAGGCACGAATGAGAATGATGAATAATCCCCCCCAAGTGGGGATTTTAAAAGTAATGATGACGATTATGGAAATGCTGGACAGTCTTTCTCGAATGAGAAATTTAAAAGAAGCAATGTTGGTGATAATGATTTTCCTCCAAGTGAGGATTTTCAAGGTACCGATGAGGATAATGAAGTTTTTCCTCCAAGTGAGGATTTTCAATCCAGTAATGAGGATGATGAAGAATATCTCTCAAGTGATGATTTTCAAAGTAGTGAAGATGATTACGCCATTGGTGGACACTCTTTCCCGAGTGATAAATTAAAAGGAAACAATGTTGATGTTGATTTTCCTTCAAGTGAGGATTTTCAAGATACTGATGAAGATTTTAAAGGCACTAAGCAAGATGGTGAAAATTTTCACTCAAGTGGGGATTTTGAAAGAAATGAAGATGATTATGTCAATGGTGGACACAACTTTGATGATGATTTTCCTCCAAATGATTATGTTGATGATGATGTTCTCAATCATTCAGTTGCAACAAATCAAGGTGATCGACAATCTCTAGTTCAGTCTCCTGACAATGTTTTGCTTGATACTCCTTATGGTGATAAGGAAAATCCTTCTAGTGAGGATGATGAAATAGTGGAAACATTGTGTCTAGGACTAGGATTAGACCTTTTTATATCAATCCAAATCATTCTAGTTATACAAGGTCTAGGAAAGAATTTCTCAATAAATCAATTTCCATAAGTGAATTCATTTCAAGTGAATGTTATCAAAAGAATTGTTTGAAAAGCATGGATTACATGTATGCCTTGAATAAAAGGAAGACACATTTGTCAATGAATAAGAACATGCAAAATTCATATTTGATGGGGTGCATGATATCCACCAATACAGGATATGATTATCACATTGGGAATATTTTACTTTGCAGAAAGGCTTTCAAAAAAATTCACTCAATTGGTAATCTTCGTTTATCAAGAATCCAAACAAGGTTGGAAAAAGATCCTTCATTTTATTCAAAGGTACATCATGGACGGGAGAGTGTGTAACATCCCTCTCTTGCAATCACATGTTATTGACTTATTCTTTGAGGACACTTGTGTGCAAGTGATCCGGTTTTAGTAAATGGTTGTCTGTTTCGCTTATGGATTTCAATGATAATGTTGATGGATTATGATTTATGTTCTATGATATCTATGTATTGACGGATGCTATTGACCAATTTCCCCTGAGTGTGCAGGACACTTGATAGATTGAGGATGTCGATGGCATCACCAGACCTCCTTGGGCTCCAAATTGAATCAGGGAGTGGATTGTATTGGTTTAAGTATTCCATTTATGCATATATGACATATGATCGATTATATTATGATGTTGTTTATGGATCTTTGACAATGTTTCATTGATGGATGTAGTCTGATGATTGCTTGCTAATCTGACTCACATAAGAAGTAAAGGGGCCATGCACATAAACTGGATATTGAGGGAGAGGTGTGGCAACATCCCTGTCACAACCTACTAGCACTCCCGTCGTGGCTCGAATTGTAGGTTAACGATTACCTAGTTCGAGGGATCCACATTGCTGTGAGGGAATAATGAGACAGTTTCTCACGAATATTCTAAAGGGCGCACAATAAGGTAGGGTCCTTATTCCTTAGAAGCCCTTAGTCTCTCACAAGGTTGCCTGAATGGAGTATTGACTCGAAGGGTTGGAAAACTACCAAAACCAGTCAAAGACAAGTGGCACCCTCGGAGCACAGAGTGCGTCTTGAAGGGCACATTGCGTAGTTAAAATTTGAATCAAAAGCGAGTGGCACCCTTGAAGCACATAGTGCATCTTGAAGGGCACATCGTGTAATACAAAAATGAGCCTATGAACCTAGGTGGCCTAGAAAAAATTGAGCGATTTTTTACATCTTGTAAAATATTTAAACATTGCCAGATTTAATTAATTAATTAAGGATTGAAATTATTAATTTTATACCCCCAAACGAAAGTCTAAGCCTATTTGAATTTAAGCCTAATTCTAAAGCTCAGAGAGATTTCTAAAACTAAATTACAAATTAGATGAAATAAGAAAAAGGGTAAACCAACTTAAGAGATTAAGAGAGATGAAATAAATCTAAAGAATTAATACAATACATGTGTGCATAAAATACCAAATTAGAAATTAAATTAAGAAAGGAATAAATCATAAAAGAATGTGTAAGCATAGAAAGGTATCTAGATTCTAGTCTAACTAGAGAACATTCCTATTTTAACTCAACTCTGTTTTAGAAAGGCGTCATTCATAAATGGGAAATAAAGGGAATAAAAGGACAACTAGGAGTGATTTTAGGAGTGCTTTTAGGATGGGTGAGGGAAATTGAATTTTAATTACATTAAATTGTGGATTTATTGGTGCAACTAAGGGAATGGGTGACAAGTATATAGGGGGAATAATTCCTAATTAAATTAAAAAAAAATGAATTAAATGTGCAAATGGCAAGTTGTCACTAAGAAAATTCTATAAAACAAATGGCTGAGAGGAGGAATGGATCACACTGGTGACGAATAAGGTTATGCTGCATAAATTCTTACTGGTTTTACTTGTGAGAGTTGGGATACCCATCTCGAGAGAGAGAGTGGTGGCTCTACCTTGCGAGGTGAACTGGGAGCTAGAGGATTCTAGTTGTGTTTGTGCATGGCCCCTTTGTGGCTCGAGGGGATAAGGGGGAAGAAGAGTACCCCTAGCGTTGGATGGGAGGTACCAGTGAAGTCTCTACATTAGAAAGCGGAGAGCTGGACGGAGCGCAAGCATAGGAGAACATCTTCGAATTATCGTCTTCGGTTACGGTACTTTTGTTGATATTGTAAAATTTTGTTAAGATTTTTAATGTGTACTGTAATTCTTTAAAATAAGTATGGATCCTTAAAACCTTTCTCGGTGTTCATCATTAACTATAGCGATATTTACAATGCTTATTCTATTTGAAGCTTGAGGAATTCGCCCAACGTTTGCATGTTCATTCGCCCAACAATATGAGTCCCCTGGCGTTATTTTTCCATTCAATGTCTCTACGTTTACCTTGTAAACTCTATGACCTTTTTGCATTTAAAAGTACCCTGTGTGTTGTGGAAAACCTCCTTTTGTTTAAACCAAAAAATCATCTTCTCCCTTGTTATTGCACCTTTTTATTGTTGACCAACCATTCACTTCCTCCCCATTGCTATTAGCCTATGCAATGGAACAAAACGATCCTCTTAACCTCACTTCTGCATTTTTTTTTTTAAATCACACTGCATTCCTTCACCTTGGCGTATTTAAAATTTTCCCAGCGTTGAGAACCAATTTAACCTCTGCGTTTTTCATTACTTCTCTCAGCTTGAGCATACGTTCTCAACGTTTTTAGAATGGGTATCCACTGCGATGTACCCCAACTGTCTCTATGTTTGTTTCGGTAATTTTCCTCTACGATTTTGAGGCATTTATCCCAACATGGTAAACATTCCATTCCCTGGAGTTTTCACTTGAATTCCCTTTTGCATTTTTAATTTTACCCATCATTGCAAACCCTTCTTAACCTATGCGATTTGAGGCATTTGGCCCAACATGGTAAACATTCCATTTCCTGGTGTTTTCACTTGAATTCCCTTCTGCGTTTTTAATTTCACTCAGCATTGCAAACCCTTCTTAACCTCTGCGATTTTGAGTCATTTCTCCCAGCATGGTAAACATTCCATTTCCTGGAGTTTTCACTTGAATTCCCTTCTGCATTTTTTTAATTTCACCCAACTTTGCAAACCTTCATTAACCTCTGCGAATTCATCCTTGTTTCCTCAGCGAAATTAACATTATGTTCCTCTACGAATTGCCTTCGTATTACTCAACGAATTTATACTTCATTGCTCAACGATTTTATGCATTTATTCTCTACGTTTTTAAGAAGAGTCCTAAGCTTTGTTCCTTTCTTCCATTGCTCAACGAATTTATACTCCCTTGCCCAATGATTGTATATTTTTCTCTGCGTTTTCTGAGGAGTAAAGGCTATGCTCCTTCCTTCCCTTGCCTAACGATTTTGGTATCTTTTTCTCTGTGTTTTTTGGGAGGGAGACATAGTTCTGCGTCTTAATTAACTTGCCCAACAAAATTAAATCAGTTCCCTAGGTTTTTGGAGGGGAGACATAACTTTGTGTCTTAATTCACTTTCCCAACAAAATTTATATCAGTTCTCTGCATTTTTGGGAAGGTGACCCAACATCTGGAACCTTAATTTTGTGTCTAATCAATTCTAGGGTTTTATTAATCCTTAACTAAACTGTAAGAAACTTACCCCTTTGGTTATTTTGATCCATTGGTGACATTATTAGACATGTGGGAGATACTTTGCTTTATTCATAAATTCCTTGCAAAGGAGAAGATTATTTTACAGATTCTCACAACGTGTATTCATATTCCTCTTGTGGTCATCAAAATTGAATCTTGCTGAAAGTTTGAGAATTTA
>JASDQU010306926.1:14761-28585 GCA_032191745.1 Picea mariana | reverse complement strand
AACTGCATCGTCAGGTTGGCCAGTTGTGACTGCATCTGAGACAAACATGTTGACATCTCCGCCCCTCCTGGTATAGCTTCCAGGTTCTTTTCAATTTCTATCGCCTCCTCTTGATTCATCACCTTCTTCTAGGTGATCGAAACTCAGATATGGGGAATTAACCCTGCAATAAACTATTCTCTATGTTACATGTCCTGGAATTGGAATGTCAACCTATCCAATAACATTTTATACCATTGGTCATAATCCCATACAGTCTCGCCTTCCTTCTACTTGATCTCCTTTATCTATGTCATATATTGGGATTCTAACTTAGGTTTATGGAACTCCCTAAGTATATCCTGCTTAATATTTATTGGGGACCTTGTCTATCCTGTCAACGCAGTAGATTTGTACTTCATGTACCATGTTAGGGATTTTTTCTTGAACGTGATCTCTAGCTATGCAATTTTTTTTTATTTCATCCATGATTCTCTTCACATACCAGATTGCTTCAAATGTAAACCAATGTTGCTCCACATCATCCTTACCCATTCCATGGAACATGGGTAGCCTCAAGGTACTGTCTTGATTTTCCATCCTCAAACTTGAACTAGTTCCTCCTCTATGACTACTAGGGGTTTGATTTCTCGACACCAATATTTATCGAGGTAAAGCAGTAATGAATTCAACTTCTTCTTCACTCGTCTCTTAGATTCCATCTTCTTCTTCTCTCTATTCTACTCCATTTTCTTCACTATCTACTATATTTTCTTTTTTATTAAAAATGCATAAGAGGGGTGGTACAAAGGGGGGGTAAGTGCACGTTCTTTTGAAATTTCTCATGACGCGACCCAAAAATTTGACTAGTTGCAGTCATGCAAGACCATCTATTATTTCCAATTCGTCTCCCCCACCTCTAGGGGAGACTCCATCTTCCTCTTCTTCCAGCACACCAACATGTTGTGCTTTATCTTCCTGTTCTATCTGTGCACTACCACTTTGTGTGCTATCTTCCTCTCCTAACAACACACTACTTCTTTGCACACCATATTTTCCTCATATCATCACACCATTTCTCTATGATTCATTTTCCTCTAAGGTTACGACACTTCACAACAACCAATGGGTGCAAAATTTATCACCTAGACCCTTACTACTATCACTATTGGTATCCCCACTGGACACCCTATCCTCTATGCCACGCCTCTTCGTGGGCCTATCCTCATCTGTGCTCCACTCTGGCACAGCATACTCTTCTGAACTACCATATGGTGTAGTTTATTTTCTCTTCATCCTAGTCCTGACCCCTCATCGCGCTCCCCTAGATAACTATTTTCCACCTCTCTGCTTTGATTTTCTTCTTATCTCAACCATTCTTGCATGTCTCTAGGATATTTTTCTTCTCTACTCCTTTGGGTCCATACCATTCCTCTCTTCATCTCAACAATTTCTGGATCCTCCTCAACATATCCATTTTCTATCTGAATTTCCCCCATCTTTGCAAGCCCCCCCCCCCAAACACTAGGGGAGTTTACTTAGCCATTCAATCGGGCTCCATGCACATCATCCCTTTCTCCAATAACAACATATTTATCCAGAGTGGAATCTCTTCTAGCATCCGCTTCCTTGGACCTTTCGAAAACTTTCTTTCATATTTATTGAAAGAATAGGTGTACTCCACAACAAACTCAACAATGTAGCCTTCTTTTACTCGAGAAAACTAGAATTCAATAGCCCAAGCCCACTTATTATCCAACACTTTCAATCTTTCAAGCTTGGATTCATCCCAAACCACTAGTTCCAAAGGCCACATAGTAGAATCAGTAGTTGTTTTCCTTTTTAGACACTCATGCAACGAACAAAGAAATTCAACTAATAAAAGCTCATGCATATCTATGTAAAGATAACCATCTTTCCATTTCTTCACATTCACTTTTATCCCATGAGTTTCTTGCAGGGAAAAATCATGCTCTTTCGTAGTCAACCAGTCTTGAATTTCCTCCCGATATGGATGCCACCTCATCGTTTTCCTTCATCATTCCCTACAATACTTTCAGTTCTTGGAAACAAAACCATTTGTTGGATTTTTGTTCCATGCTTGTGTGTGTCCTTCTTAACACTAGGAATTTTAGACCCAGGATTCATCCAGAGTTGAAAAACAAAAACCCCAGAGCATCGACATATCAATCATTAGCCAAGGTCGAGGAAGGTCTCACTCGACATGAAGAGAGGATCTTAGATACCATAAGGTATTGTGACATGGATGAAGGCTAAACACACAAAGATCCATCGGGAGTGGAATTCATGCAACTTATAGCTTACAAGTTATTAGGACTAAGAAGTAAAACAATACACACACATATCCAACTTATACATGATAGGCACATAATAGATCATAATTATCACATCTTTATTACCAGAGTCATTCCATTACAACAGAGGCATTCATTCAATAGATTATATATGACCGCCATAGAACTTCATATCTTCACTTCCATAAATTGTCATAAATACAACACACTGTGCACTGCTCATTATATCAATACTTCAGACATATGATAGACTCGGGAATATATTTAGAAGCAATATAGTATTACAACAGGCTAAGAGCGATCTCGATACAATCAACTGAATGAGTCTCATATAAACATCTAGCTATCCCCATTTCTAATATCGATGCCTCCTTTTATAGATTCCTTTGCTCAGGAGCTTTGTCTCTTTCCTCTCTACTCCACTCACTCTACTAAAAAAACTACCTAGCACACTTCCGGTACCTGCCTGTAGTCTGCATATCCTTCTAGAATTAGGGAAATATTAACCACCCTACTAGCTCATCTTTTGTCATCTCTATTATCCCTTGTGTTGTTGGCAGTAATCATTCGAGAGGATTTCCTGATGATTCCTTTCTTAATTATGGCATGCGTCTTCTTGATTTCAAGTGCACATCAAAACTGGGACTGACACACTTTTGATAATCTTTTAGGTTTGGCACGCACTTTCAAAACTCAGTCCGTTGTGCACTCTTTGTCATTCTTCATGTATTACCTTAGGTGCATGCAAAACTTTGGAATGAGCATGCACAACTTTGTTTATGTGTGCACGCGAAATGAACCCAAAACTTTGGGTGCCAACAATGATCCACATGGAATCTAGATCAAAGAATTTGAAGGAGAGCACACACTGAAAGGTAAGGTGGAAAAGATGGCTCCACCAGACTATAATGACCCGATTAAAACCAAGAAACATAATATTGGCACTAAGGAAGCGCCTAAGATGCCCATCATTGGATATTATTAGGATAATGAGACAATCACTCAAGTTGTTGACCTCCTCAAGGAATATGAGGACTTGTTTCCCTAGAGATTTTCTGAAATGAAAGGAATTGCAGGATAGTTGGGGGGCATGAAGATTCAGCTCAAACCAGATGCCAAACCAGTTAAGAGAAGGCCTTATCGATTAAATCCAAAATCTAAGGAAAAGGTGCACAAAGAATTGGATCAGATGTTGGTTGTTGGGATCATTGTCCATGTGGAGGATTCTGACTAGATTAGTCTTGTGGTTGTGCAACCCAAGAAGACCGATGATATTTGAATCTATTTAGATATGAGAAGTCTCAACACAACCTGTGTTCACGACTCTTTCCCTACACCTTTCACAAATGAGGTGATGGAAAATGTTGGAGGTCGGGAAGCCTACTCTTTTACAAACAAATTTTTAGGGTATCATTAGGTATGGATCGTAGAGGAAGATCAAGACAAAACCACCTTTGCGATGGAATGGGGATCATTTGCATACACTATGATGCCTTTTGGCTTAAAAAATGCACCCGTATTCTTTTCTTGGATAGTGGTCACAACCTTCAAGTAATTCATCCACAAGTTTCTTGAGGTTTATTGAAGGAACACATGCAATCCCTTCGGTTGATATTGGATCGATGTCTCCAGCTCCATATTTCCTTAAATTTGATGAAATGCATATTTTGTACACCATTTTGCACATTGTTGGGCCACGTTGTGTGTAAGGATGGATTTTTGGTGGATCAATATAAGATCGTTCCCATCTTGGATATGGTGGCCCCCACTTCGGTCTGGGAGATGCACACCACGTTGGGTCATATAGGATATTACTGACGGTTCATTCAAAATTATGCCAATATTGTTGCCCCGTTGGAAAATATACCGTGCAAAGATACTAAGTATATTTGGACACAAGAATGCCAAGAAGCCTTGGATACCCTCAAAGAAAAAAATTTCACTGTGCCAATTTTAGTTTTTCCTGACTGGTCCAAGCTCTTTTAAGTCCATGTAGATGCTTCATCCATTGCGTTGGGAAAGGTTCTCATGCATTCAGGAAAAAGAAATATTGACCATCCAATGTATTTTTGTAGTCGCAAGATGTATGACACAACCAAGAATTATACTACAATAGAGCGTGAGGGCCTTGCCATGGTATATGCATTACAAAAGTTTTTCCATTACTCATTGGGGACCCCTTTCAAATTATTTACCGATCACTCCACACTCAAATATTTATTCAAGGAGCCAGTATCAGGAGGAAAAATATATTGTTGGTTGTTTCTCTTCCAAGAGTTTTAATTTGAAGTTGTAGTCAATCCGGGTAAGTACAATGTTGGACTAGATCATCTGTCCTGACTTGAGACTGGAGAGGCTATTCAAAGCCTAGATGATGAACTCCCAGATGTGTAACTCTTCTGAGTCGAAGCAGTTCCTCATAAATTGGATGATATCACTAAATTTCTCATGTCAGGACAACCTCAACCAAGGTATACCTAAGCTCAACGTTATCAACCGGTAACTCATAGTGTAGACTATCAGTTGATTGTTGAGTAGTTGTATAAGTTGGGTGTGGATGTCATCCTGCACCATTATGCATTAGAATATGAACGAGACCCCATTATGTATGAAGCACATGAGGGTATTTTTGGAAGACACAATGAAGGTAAGGCTACAACACACGAGTTTTTGTAGGTAGGGCTCTAGTGGCCCTCACTCTTTGTAGATGCCAAGAACAATTGCAAACACTGCGACGTATGTCAATGAATTGGAAAGTCTTGCAGGAGACATGAGCTTCCTTTGTTTCCTATGACCACGCTAGAGTCGTTCAAAAAATGGGAAATATATTTTGTGGGTCCCATCAATCTCCCTTCTCATCGCACAGGGGTGCACTACATCATTACAACTACCAAGTATCTAACTAGATGGGCAGAAGTTGCGCCGGTTAAGGATTGTACAATAGAAAAAATGACGTGATTTATTTTTTAGAATGTGATTACCAGATTTGACTGTCCAAGGGTGTTGATGAGCGATCGGGGATCACATTTTATTAATGATACCATTCAACAACTCACTTATAAATTCATGATACATCACCATAAGAACACTCCCTATCACCCTCAAGCTAATTGCACGGTTGAAACTTTTAATAAAATTTTAGAGCATGTTTTAACCAATGTTTGTAATGTGCAACGTGATGACTAAGACTAGAGGATCTAGGTAGTATTATGGGCTTATCAAACAACTTGAAAAAGGATGACAAAGAACACACCATTTAGATTGGTCTATGGAAAAGAAGCGGTCATGCCGCTAGAATTTGTTGTTCCTAGCCTTCTGGTTTCCCTAGAAACCCAAATGATAGATGACCAGTCCCTTCAACATAGGTTAGATGAACTCATGGATCTAGAGGAGGACCATATGATGGAAGGATTTATCCAGGTGGTTGAAAAGGAAGGATGGAAGGCATGGCACAATCACAAATCTGCCAAAAAATCCTCTAGTCTAGATCTTTAGTTTTGTTATATGACAACAAATATTTACAACATTCTAGCAAGATACACATGCATTGGTTGGGTCCTTTCCAAAAAATTTCATTAGTGAAGCATGTTTTGCCAAGATGAAAACATTACAAGGAAAACCACTCAAGGGACTTATTAATGGCAATAGGTTGAAGGTGTACTATGGCCCGCAGGGGTCAAACATCATTTAGCTCCCTCTCCTGGATTTGAATTTTGGTAGAGTAGGATTAGTGTAGCATGTAAAATAGGTATCACTTCTCATAGTCGACAGAATTTACCTTTTGATAGCACAAAATCCACATTAGTCACACATGCAAACTCGATAGTTTGACAATTTTGCATATTCCCTGTACTTCCAAATTAGGACGATGTTATGGCATAAGTACTTAGTCTTGGCCTTGACCATGAATTCACACAGGGATCAGTTGAGTTTCATGGCAATTCAGTTCATTGAAAATTCAAGCAATCCAATTTGGAAAGCCCATACATGACATAAGTACACAGTCAATTATAACACCAAAATCCCTAACACACATCACTAGTATGATAGATCTAACATTTGATCTCCCCATTTGTTTCACTTTGCTTCCACTTTCTCATTATTCTCCAATTCATCCCCTTCATCGGATCTTTCTATCACCTCGACTTACCCTTTCCCCCATCCTCCACTCTATATCTACCGCCTCCCCTATGCTCTCAATGGAGAAATTCTCCACGACCCATTCTCTCTCACCCTCACCCATGACTTCCTCCATCATTCACTTGCCAATTCTCCCCATTCACCCATCATTATCCAATTTTCCCAATTCTCTTTCCAGCTTCCCATTCATGGCGTGGCTTACCAAACTATCAACACTCTGTCCTGCCCAATTTGGTCAGGTAGTGTGAGAACCCACAATTCATTTTTCATGCAAATTTCCAATTTGTCATCGGCTACTAGGACGAGGTATCATCCTCTTATTTTTCAGCAAGGTACCACACCATTCCTCACAGTTTCCTGAACTGTGTTTCGAAGATGCGACAGTCCACCAGCTCTTTAAGCCCGAAGCTGGTTGGACTGTCACCATGGATAATCACTTTTCCTTATAGGACGAGACCCTACTCTCATCTATTTCCATGGATACTCACCTTTGCCCATCCTATGTCTTGTCCTACCGGAACAAAAATACAAGCAGAAGATGAGGCCCTCTCTTGATGGAGCCTAAGTTGTTTTCAGGGGTCGGTGTTTGGATGGTGTGCCTTAAACAGATCCCTCATTCACCACCAAAAACACCATCGAAGGACAAGGTTCGAGCATCTGGCTAAATGAATCCCATATCCATCACTTCCCTCGAGGCCTGCTCAACTCCTTCCAGGATGTATGTCAGGTTGCAACCATAGCCTAGACATATGATTTTCTCTAACTCAAACCCGGTTGCGACCACAACTTCATTTGATGCTTTGGTCCATCGATGATGATGATTTTCTCTTACTCGCAATTTTAGCCATTACCACATGAAGCATTTGTCTCGAGGACGAGCCAAGTAATAGTGGTGGGGGCTTGTTGGCACCCAAAGTTTTGGAATAATATTGTGCGCGCGCATAAACAAATTTGGTGTGCTCATTCTAGTTTTACACATGCCTAAGATAATGTGCAAAAAATGATAAGAACATGCTAGACCAAGTTTTGATGTTGTGCACCAAGTCCAAGGACTATCAAATGCGCGTAGGTTCATTTTTTTATGCACACCAAAAATCAAGAAGACGCATGTTAGAATCAAGAAAGGAATCAATGGGAAATCTTCTCAAATGATTACTACCGACAACACAAGGGAACATGGATCTGGTAAAAGATGAGATGGCGAGGAAATTAAGATTTCCCTGATTCCAGAGGGCTACATGGACTGTAGGAAAGTTCTAGAAGCATGCGAGGCAATTTGTCAGTAGAGCAAGTGGAGCAGAACTGAAAGAGACGGAGCTTCCGAGCAGAGAGAGATATAAAAGGAAACAACGACATTGGAGATTGAGTTAGACACTCACTTAGATGATTCATTAAGTTTTTGTTTGTTGTGTGTCGAGCTCACTCTGATCCTTTGTAGTAGTATAATGTTATAATTCTTGTGAGTAGAAGTCTGAGTCTATCATACATTTGAGGTCTAAAAGGATGCGCAGAGCATAATTTATTGTAACTATGGGGAATTATCTAAAAAGGACTTGAGACTTTTTTGTTGTTGAATATAGTTTGCTTAATGTATGTTTGTGTTCCATGGAATGGAAGGAGAAATAAAGATGCAATAATTTTGATCTATCCTGTGTTCCTTATGTGGTATTTGAATATGTGTGTGCATTTTTTTACTTATTGATAATAGTAAGCTATCACTAATGGAGTGTATGGATGTTATCCTGAATGGATCCCTGTGTTTTTAGTCCTTCATCCCTGTCACAAGGCCAGATGGTCTTTTTGATCCTCATTGTGTCTCAGGTGAGACCTTCTTCGACCTTGGCTGAAGATTGATACGTTGATGCTTTGGGGTTTTCGTTGGTCAACTCTAGACGAACCTTGGGTCTAAACTCCCTAGCATTAGGGAGGGCATCCACAAGTGTCAAATGACACAACAATGCATGTTTTATGTGTTTTATCCAAATATGTTAAACTGTTATTAATATGTAAGAAAATTACAAATTTAAAATAATTAAATATAAATTTTCTTGTTAAGAAAAAAATAGAAATAAATATAATTATATTAATATATAATTGGTCTCGGTGGACGTTAATCATCATCATCATCATAAAAACTCTATTCATCAAGAACGATAAAAACACTATCGTATTATAAGACAAAATTCAAAAGTTTAACACCAACCAAAATACTACTTAGAAGTTTTCTATCATATCTATACCTACTTCCTTTTTTCTTTTAAAAGCATCTATATCTATATATCTTTAAAAAGTGACCTACTATTAAAATGCATAAGAAAGCATCTATATCTATATATATTTAAAAATTGATTTACCATTAAAACACACTTCCAATACATAAACGCTTAGTGACATTAAGGGAAATCATGCCCACTTTGGGATTCTTCCATGTCAGTATCTTCATTTCTTAGGCTTCTAGTACCTTATTCAACTTGCACGTTGTTTGTTGGGCCTTGATGAACTTGTTGCATTGCAAGGTTTTCAAGTTGTTCCTCATTTATCAAACCAATGGAATATGTAGGGTGACCAACAAAGGATTGAGAACTACGAGAGAACTTGTTGACGGGCGAAATTGATCGTCCGTCAACTGGAAGAACGAGTCCGGTCCGGGGTTTTCTAAGTAACCCAAGCCGTTTGGTGTAACTCATTCTGACGGGTTTAATGGCTCCGTTAGCCAATCTAAAGTCCTAAAAGAAAATAAACAAGAGAAAGAAATCACTAACTAATTACTAGATATTATATATTGCATATGTACATATGCAATGATATAACTATTGAATATATTTTAAGCAGAAACTACACTAATATCACTTATATACATCATTTACAATTTGCAAGTTTTAATCGAAACTTACGAAATCAAATGCGAAAGTTATTTCTGTTAAGAAGTAGATAAAGAAGTTATTTAAAACGTTTTTTGTTTTCCTTTATAAATCTAACAAATTTTGCATTGAATATACTATGAAACACATATGGGTGGGTAGTCAAAAGTTGAACCATACATTCTGGTTTCATTAATATGTAGATGACAGAATTAAAAAAATACAAAGGGGCTAACCTGTTAGTGAGTTAGTGAGGTGTATCCAAGCATCTGTATGAGTAACAAACGTCCAACTGCCACGTCCAAGAGAGAAATCTGCAATGAACCTATTGATTGTTCTATATAAATTCAAAACATGTATTGGCGGTTTAGATTTTAATGACAGAAGAGGGAACACAAACATAATCCTGTGATCTTATAATTGCACATAATTACAGCAAGATAAATCTGAAAGTAACCTATGCATTTCATCATTCAATGAAGATTCAAAGATAAATCCTATCATTCTAATTGAAGATATGATCACAACATTTATGTTTTGAGTAGCAAATTATAGACGATATTTATAAAGTAAACATCCTGCACATAATAGATCATTAAGTCTAAATCTATCAGATCTATTAATGTATTAGGATTAACAAAACATAAATGAAAACAGCATTAACAAAAGGCTAAAACCAAAATGCATATATGTTGTTTCATTAAGTTCTGGAATCACTCGTCCATCTCTTGCCCTCAGCCAAGATGATTCCCATTACAAAAATATGGAGTATTTAAAGAGTTCATGTAAGCTAAACTTCCTATCTTCTAAGATAGGATCAGATCTCAAAAAGTTACAAATATAGAGGGCTTAAAGCCACTCAAGATCAAACTAAATCTTGAAAATCTATGAGAACTTTCTCCTATTTACAAAATAAGAAAAAAGAAGATAGTTGATCGAATAATTCTAGCATGCTCCATCCCATAAGATCAGCATCAAATACATCCTATCTTGAAAAAAGAAATGAGGAAGTCAAATATTTTATTAACTATCAATTGCTAAATTTTATATGAGAAATTGACTTGGCTACAGAATCTCTCGATTTTGTAGCCAGTCTTATTATTGGTAACAAAAATCTAAATCAATCTAGATTAATTAGAAAAATAACAAAAAGCATAACTGTGATAAAAAGAAATCTTACCATCCAACTGATAGCAAAATTCGAATCATAATATCTTAGAATTGATCACGGCTTTGACACTGTCAATGTTTTTTATTATGATATTGCCTGTCCTTTTCAAACGTTTTACTTCTCTTTGTGCATTGGCCTTGAGCTCACGGTTTTCATTTGCCAATGAGTCATTTTGAGCCACGAGATCTTTGATCCTCACTTGAAGATGGGGATGTCTGTGTAGTACTAACCTATCCAATGTAAACAAGCTTCGCAATGTACAGCATGGGTAATCAGTTGAGGAAGCCTGTGATTATGTGCTAAAACACCACTACTATCCACTGTCGACCTTTGACCAAGCTTGATACCTGTAAATTCCTTGCTGTCTTTTAGACATGGTGGGAGTTTATTCACATAATCGAATGGTTGGTTTGGTTCGAAACAATTCGAATCTTCCTGTTGCATAAACCTCTTGATCTCGGAGTCTGAATCCTCATGGATCTCGATCGATTCGATCGAGTTTACATGAGATTTGGATCTATTACGCAGATTCTAAGAAATGAGTCGACCAGCCTTCTTGTTATGAAACCATGTTTCTTGATTCTTCTTTGACTGCTTGTGAGGGTTTTGAATGTTGGATTTGTTAGTAGGGTCAGGGTAGACATTTGGCTCATGCACAGGAGTTTCGATAAACTCAGAACTAAAACCCTGTTGCCCACATAAAATTTGATTGGACAATGCCTCTTCACAAGGATTATTATTCAAAATATATGGGTTGCCAATTGAGAACTTAAGAGGCTTCTCTATCATTGGCTTATCCATTACGGGTCTCTACGGGATTTACTATAACAAAACCATTACGGGCTATGAAACCGTCCCAATCCTCACCAAGCGTTTTCAAATAATGAACTAACAGTAATTTAATCAACCCATGGTGAAAGAGGCTTGAATCCAAGTTATGTTTCTTATATCTCTTTGAAATTTTATACAAACTTCTTAGTAGGAAAAACGACATGTTTAAATGGAACCCAATAAAATGCATGAGCAATTGTATGTGGTAAAGGAAACCAAGCCAAAACGGCCTTCATAGGTAATAAATTGTTTTAACACTGCCAACAAACCATGCCATCTAATCTTTAGCAAGGAGACCGGAATACCTTTATCACAACAGTGAATATTTCTGGAGGTGACGAACAAACTTCAGGGTACTTCGTCCAATTTTGAATTTTTAAACCACTTTTGACCAGTGAGAGGGAGCTCTATCGCTTCACTCAGAAATTTTTCGGTGATCTCCAACTGAATATCACCCACCTTTTACATCCATCGAATGTGAGGGCAAATTCTTTTTCCACTTGCGAGTTATAACCCTAGAATTTCTTAATAAACACATCCCAACCTTGGCTCTTCAAATCATCACTCGCATCATCATATAGTAACAAAGTTTGGGAGCCATTTGGCTCAACTCGGACGACAAGGGCCATAAGGGTTCATGGTAACAAAGAAAACCCAAGCTCACTGTGTTCTTAGGAGATAGTAGTGAAAGAGACAAGCCTGAGCTAAAACGATGGAAGCAAAACTAGGAACACACCAGCGCAACCATAACATAAGCAATAGGGGTTTCAGTCATGAAATTCGAGCATTTATGGTAATGAATGCTTTGATTACAGAGCATAACTCAAGACCCTAGCTCGTAATGAGGGATCTGTCAATTCCTACTGCCAACTAAAACGAAGTACAGTGTACGTTCCAGGTGCGTTTAATTCCCATGACATGTAATGGGTATACTCGATTTGCAAATGTTAGGAGAGGATGTGTTTTTACAATCCAAATGCAAATCAAAAAATTAAAATCAAAATTGATTTACCAAGAATGTTAAATGAACAAGCTTATAGTCCAAATGTCAATCAACATAAGTATTTCATTGGTATATGATAAGCTCAAAAAAATCATTAAAATGAAATAGATGTAAGCCCATTGATCTCTAAAAACTTTTATCTTGGATAGAATTATAATGTGATTTTAAGTTTTAATGCTTGATTCATGCTTTCAGTCATGAATCAAGCAAGAAAACACAAGATAAAATTAAATAGGAACAATCAAAACATCCTTTTTACAATCGAATAGTCACCTTCAAATAGCAATATTTAGGGGATAAGGTGATGGCAGCTACATGAGGTGTTATTTGTCATTCAAAAAGAAAGAACATGTAGGGCTGCCAACATAACTCAAGAATAATGTTGTAATGCATGTCCAATTCCATCACAATTTTGTCAATTCTATGGTTCTAAGCCCACCAATTAGTTTTCGATTCTTCTTATTTAACTAGATGAGCTCCCAATTGTGCATTAATAAGTGAGATTTCTCTATCTAAGATATCCATCTAATTGGCTATACTTCTTAACACTCTTCATATATCCATGAGCCCATAATTTGTATATTTTTTAGAATGGTTATCTTTTGTCATGCTAATCTCTAAGCCACAAGGGAGATCGAAAACCAATAGGTCGATACCTTTCCAAACTTCAATATTTATGCCACAACAAGTACCACTACAAATAATTAGATACCCAAAAGAATAACGCTGAAAGAACACAATATGAAGGATATCCAAAATAACACTTACGGTACCAAGATTCATATTAAATAGGTCCACCTTCCCAACTATCAATTCTAGCATCCAAGTAAGCAAACCAACTCTAGCTGTGAAAGTCTCGTTCTCCACCATGACGAATAACTCGTTGCCTCAACCATGTCCTGAAGAAATCCCACTCACATTATGAGGAAGCATCATATCACAAATATTACACACATTGCGGGTAAAGGAGGAGAAGTGTGGGACAAGTGCACGAAGATGAGGAGGATCAATGACTCTTGCCTCGATCCACTCCAGTAAATAAGCATCAATACACCTTATATCCATTACATGCTTTTGAGACCTATGATACTTGCTCAAGATGTTAAGACTAATTCACGGTCACCACCATTTTTAACTAGAACCCCTTTATCTAAGTAGACGACCAAGTTCACAATTTTGTCTACCTTTGAATTGTAGGAGCAATGAATGTGGAAGAACTATGTCCTTTTAAAATAAGGAATACAAACTTTAATCCTCTCAACCATTATGCATAATATTGATCTGCTTCTTATATTGGCCCTTCTCACTTGTTCGATAACTACTACATAATCTCCAACGATCACAACATTCTTGAAATTTTGATCACAAAGAATGACCAATCCAAGATGGTTGTTTGTTGTCAATCCAAGTCCCCAAGCAAATGATACTTCTTGTTTTCCTTTAGGTTATAAAATACACGAAGAATGACCAATCCAAGATGGTTGTTTGTTGTCAATCCAAGTCCCCAAGCAAATGATACTTCTT
>JASDQU010306925.1:126488-150366 GCA_032191745.1 Picea mariana | reverse complement strand
CTCTAAGGTTTTATGGTAACAGTCCAGTCTAGCTTTATGGGTGGCTAGCCAGTCCATACCGATCAACAGATCATATGATCCTAGGGGTAAAATGTTAAGGGTTGCTTGGGTGGGGAATTCACCCAACATTAATTGGCAGGCTGGTATAACCTCTGCTATCCTCCTTTTGGTTCCAGTGGCTAACTGTACCAACCATGGCTTGGTATGTTTTTGTGGCTGTAGTTTACACTTATCAACAGCTTTAGGGGCTATATAACTCAAATTTGAACCAAGGTCAATCAAAATAGACACTAAATGGTTGAAAATCATACCTTCTATTTCCACTATTGAAGCTTGATGGTTAGCTTGGTTATTATCCAAGGCTGCATAAATTTGTGGCACACTCTTGGGCACATCATTGACGGTAGTAGTTTTCTGGATGTTATAAATCCTCTGACTATTCTGTTGTTGGTGTGGACAGTCTCTCAGGAGATTCTCCTCTTCGCAACCCCAACATTTCAGAGGTTCTTTCTTGGTGTTATCCACCTTCACTGGTATAGGTACAAAAGTTTTATTTTCGCCCGATGAGGGAAAGTTCTGCTGGTGTACACTCTAGGTTGGGAAGTTCATTCTTGGGTTCTTCTTGTAGTTCTTAAATCCTGGGGATTTGATCCCCTTTTTCTGAAATCTTTAAATATTCTTTGGTTTCCATCCTTCACGAGGTTCTGCTTGATGCCCAAACTGTTCATGACAATAGGTTGTCTTTCGAATGGTGCCTTCAATGGTCTTTGTCTCTTCAAATTCAATTTTGTTCTGATATTCCTTGGGTAGCCCACTGATGAAGCATTGCACCTTTTCCTTTTCTTCTTTTATATAAGGTACATACCTCAACAAGTCAAGGAATATGTTAACATATTCTTCTATAGTAAGTTGTCCCAGTTTGAGTTCATAAAACTCTTTAGTCTTTTTCGTCGAAATATTTTTCCGACAGATACTTCTTCTAGAAGTACTTCTCAAATAATTTCCACGACAGGTCCTCTTTGCGAACCCCTTTCACATTCTTAAAGTCTTCCCACCAAATGGAAGCCTTTCCGTTCAAGTTGAAGGTGGCCACTTGGGCCTTCATATTTTCTAAAAAGTCATGGACTCTGAAATACTTCTTTAGTCCAAGTAGCCAGGCCTCTGCTTCCTCTCCCTTCTTTATTTCACCGTCAAAGGAGGGTGGTTTGGCCTTTCTGAATTCTTCAAATTTTTGACCTTTGGAAGACTTTTTCTTCTTATGTTTTCTTCGGGGATAGGAACTGGTTCTACTGCTAGAAGATCCCTCTGAATTGCCAGCTTCCTTCTTAGAGGAATCATCCGACACTTGGCCTTTACCTCTGGGGTGGAACTTTTTCTAGGTGCTCCTCTCAGTGTGGCCACTGATATGACCATGTTCTGAGTTTCAGGTTCATGCTGCATTTGTCTTTGTAGATCGGATAAACTCTACAGTAAAACTATGTTAATTTTTGTTTGTTTTTCTTGTTCTTTCATCATCCTTTCTTTGTCAGCCTTGCAGCTTTGTAATTTGACCATGAGACTCCTCACAATCTTGGCTAGATCTGGAGGGGTCCCTACTGCCCTTCTTTCGTTAGACTCTTTGTCTCTATTGTGGGAGCTCTCTCCCACTTCATGGTGAGTCACCATACTATGTGTTGATAACCCATGCAAAAATTCATATTTCTTTCACATGCATACACAGTCGGGTTTTCATTTCGGACTTTGACCTTTTTGGAATTAAGAGGGTTAAGATAGAGGGTTACTCTTTTTAAGAGTGTTATGAATGGAGCTTCTACACAACTCATTCATGAGCCCAAGCAGGTCAAGTGTTGTAACCATGCTCTGATACCAATTTGTCACATACCTACTATGGAAATCAAATTTTCCATCGATTCTTCAATGATCAGACCCCCAAAATGTCTACGGAGGTCTAGCATAAGCTAGCTCTTCCCTCGTCTGTTCCCATAGGATCATGGGTCATGACCATAGGTCGAACAAATATGACATCCTTTCACTCTTCGCGACTCAGTGGTACCAGAGCATCGAGTCTTTCGACTCTACAAACCCCGAAAGGGTTGGCGAGTACAAGTTTCCTGTTTGGGTCCTATCCTCGTGACCATGTTCCGTGACCACGCGCTTAAACTAGCAAAGCCCTTACCGACCTTTCACGATTTGGGAGATCATGATGCATGACTTCTTCCTTTCCCATTCAAATCCCCAAAAACCGCGAAGTCTCCCAAGTTTCCCTCCAAAGGGATATCAACGGCTATAAGCCTCCCCTAATTCGACGGTATGGATCCTTTCAAGGTTTTGGTACTCGGGAGTTTGAAATGAAATGACTCCAAGACTCCTTGTCATCTAAATATCTGAATTCCATTATGGAAATTCATGTAAGAGAATCGATGGCTCTTAAGAGTGTGGATCCAACAGTCCACGGGATTTCGGGACTTTTCCCAAAACTCTGACTACTCACCACGCTTCTCCTCTGATGGATGCTCTAGATTCTTTCGGTACTTCTCCTCTTCACTATAGTGCATATCAGGATTTTAGGCATCGGGATTTCGCGAATCACAAGGGAAAGTTTTTCTAGCCCTCTGGTTTCCCAGATGTTGAAACACCGAAACGTCGACAGACAACCATGTGTCCCTCCGATGGATGGCGGTGACCTTCAGCCAAGAAAAACGACCGTTTTGGGATGAAAAAAAGTCACGATCAAATCCTGGCTTTCCTTAATCTCATTCACACCTCACGCCATTTTGGGGTTTCGGTGATCGGGATTTCACGACTCGCGAAGACAAGGGTTCTTGCCCTTTGGTTTCCCGGGTGCTGAAATGACAAAACATTGACCGACAGCCACGTGTGCTCTATAGATGGAAGGTCCAGGTACTTCCATGGACCATGGATTCTATGGTCCCAATTCCTTCATCTCTTGCAAGGGTAAAAGGGGACGTGGCATGAATGCCTGCATCTCTTCCTCAAATATAATGGTCATTATAGACCCTGGGATCCTCCGAAGGGATCATGTTTGTGCATTTCTTTCAAAGGTGAAGAGGGGTCAAGGAAATATCATCCACGTTCCTTTACCACCTCCAATGGTTGTTACAGACCTTGGATCCTTAGAGAGGATCTCATCTGTTAATCGAGACTTAAACATATGCTAACATTTTGGGAGTTCACCAGTCAAAGTTTCGGGACTTATCAATCACGAGAGTTCGACCTCTTATCAATGGGACTCCCGAACTCCCGATTTGTGAAATCTCGATGGGATCTCTCTTTTTGAATTCTCTTGAGATCTCGGATTACTTCCACGTATCCTCCCTCAGATGGACGGTCCTCATTGTTTCACAATTTCACGACTTGCGACCCCCAATGACACAAATCCTTTGTCAACTCAAATCCCTGGTATCTGAAATACTGATGGACTCTCGATATCCACCACGTGTCCTTCACGGATGGATGGTCCAGATCTATATCAGGACTTTCACCATGGAGTGTCCCGATCTCTTTTCATCAGGACTCCTGGAATTCTGAACTTCGAATCCCTGATACTGACTTCTCTATCGGGAATTTCACCCTTGTTCACGAGGGCTTAACCCTCATGCATCTCCTAATAGATCCAACGGATGTCAGGTTTTCTAACTAAGATCTAACAGCTCAGATCTGTCCCACATCATGCACTCTCCCCCTACTCTCTAGACGTGGAAAAATCAATGGTCCAGATACTCCCACAGACCTTGGGGATCTACGGTCCTGATTTCCTCGCTACTCATGAAGATAAAAGAAAAGGGGTAAGGCATGTAACACCCTTGTTTCTTCTGCCAATCTAATGGTCATGAATGACTACAAATCTTCTGACAGGATCTCATCCATCGATTGATACTTATCCCTACGCTGCTACTTCAGGATTTCAAGAGGATCATTATTCCTTGTACAGGGTTGCTAAGACTTGCGCATTCAAGTCCTTTTTCCAGGTTCTTGGTAAACTTTTCCCAAGAAGTGTATCTCTATGGAGAGATCTATTCTTGGGCATTCCTAGAGACAGATAAGGGGAAACAAATTCTCGAGAATGGACTGGAAGTCTATCTTGGTTCAACTTAAGCATAAATAAATTTATCTATCAACATAAGGCATGCGTGGTTTTTCTGTTACAAGCATACATCTACCATTTCTTATCAAAACACTGCATAGACAATATTATACTGTAATCATTCAGAATTTTAGAGTTTATGAGCATATATGTCAGCATATGAATTTCAAGATGCAAGATGTAAAACACTTATCAGAAATAGCACCATAAGTGAGTGCAACTACTGAGAGGGGTGCTCATTTCCACCCAACCGTAGGCTCAACGATTCTGATAGGATTTACCACTATCCACCCCTAAGATGAGACCACGATGTTGTGACATTGTGTCTTAGTTTTCCAGTGACCGAGAATGAGGGTTACTCTCCCCCTTCTTTTCTATCACTCACTCTGCGTATTTCCATAGTTTTTCCTCCTCCCCTCGTGTCTGCCCCCAATCGATTCTCCCTCGCACCTTATCCTCTTGCAAGGTTGTGTGAGGCACGATTTCCCTCGCAATGGTCAAGCCTGACGGCTCTACGGATGGGTGGTTCACCCCCCATCCCTCATTAATTCCTGAGGAGCGATCTACCTACCAGCTTGTGAGACATTTAATTCTGGGCCAGTGAGCCGCTCTTGGTTCTCTGGTCCAGTGAAGTCCAAATACAGTATTGTTCTCGGTGGAAGTTAACGCCACCATTCTAGGTGCCTTCCACTACCTTTCTCCAACCATCGTGGTCTCTTTTTCAACATATCCCCTCTCAATAGTCCTGCAATATATATATTCATAATATTATTCACATTCATTGACCTTTTGCACAAGGTCCATTCACATTTCTGAGTTTGTCACAGTTCTTGGCTAGTCTAGTTATTTTTACAAACTGGGGGAAACAGGATGTTACACGGACCCAAAGAAATATTTAGAGGAGACTAGTCCAGAAACAAAGCATGTCCCTGATAAAGTTTTAGAAGAGACCATACTAGAGGCAGGGGGGAAATGATGATGGGAGATGAACTTGTGAAAGACAACATTAGAGAAAAACCTGAGAATAATCCAAGGTATGAGGTGAGACCTAGGAAAGCTAAGCTCTCCATTGATCTCAACAACCCTTCTGCTGATGAAGAATGTGAGCTTAAAGTTAAGAACAGAGTGAAAACAGAGATCGAGCCTAAATTTGAAGGTAACAAGGAAATGGAGGACAATAAGAAGTAGGGAGAAACCATAAATCAACAAAATGGCAGTATGTGGCAACATATTCAAGAGTTGCAACAACAATATCAAACTCTTGATATGCAACATTAAAAACTACAGAGAAAGTACCAAAAGTTGTAGAAGAAACATCAAAATACAAGCATGTTCCTAAACGAAATCATCTAAGCCTATTGTTGTCGACAAGTAAGAAAATCTAAAGCATGTGCAAGTTTTTCTCCAGTGTTAAAGGAATTTATCTAGTTATTATAATATGTGTGGATCCATGCAAAGTCAATAACAAGTTCCAAATTTTGAAAAGTTTTGTGGTGCAACTCCTACACTTTTGTTATCAAAAGTGACTCTAGTTTTAGTTAGAGAATATTTTGTTTTAGTTCAAGATACCACAACTAGTTGTAATGCAATATCCTTTTGATAAAAATAATGTTTTGTTAGGTTGAGGCTATGGTCCCAGAAAAGGGGAGTTATCCCTACAAATTAGCACTTAAAATCTACTTCACTCAATGTAAAGAAGTGTTCTTGAAAAGTAATCATAACTAAATGGTGAAGTTTAAGATCTACATATCTAAATGTAATGAATATCTTAACCCTATAATGTAGGATCTGAGATAAGCATTCAAACCCTTTTGGTGGATAAATAGAAGAATATGGGAATGTAAAGGGTTTATCTTTTTGGTTGTATCAAGCTATCGGGATATAGACTGGGCTTATGAAGTGTAAAGAAATACAAAGTTTTCTATTTAGTGAATATAATTTCCGGTGAAAAAATTGTATTTCTCAATTTTGCTTGTCTTTTCTTCTTATTTGGATGCATATTTAATTTTTTGCAAAGTAAATATTCTTTCTCTTTTAGCTAATGTGCTTACAACTTGTTGAGAAATGTATTCCAAGTATTGTTTTAGGTTTAATACAATGTGTTAGATCTAATGTTTATAACAACAAGTGACAAATTATATGCTTTTCAGTGTCTTTTTTTTGTACTTTTATATCTTTTATCTACTATAGCAGAATGCATGCCACTGGCTAAGGGAAATATTGTAGTGAATATTGTGGAAGGGTCCAACTAGATCCATGTCCTTGAATGCCCATCCATCATCTTACCATCAAAATAAATAAACCAGACTTATAAAAACCAATCATCCCAATAACTAAGGTGGCCTAGCTCTTCCCTTAGCATTCAAGTGTATACCTTTGGACCAACATAAGATATGAAACTTTTACCCAGAACACTTGCTTGAGACTAATAATAGGACTAGTCTAAAACCCTATCTTCCACAGGGTGTATATTCAAAAGTATAATGACCCAGAAGATGAAATGGTTTCCACACATACCATGATATGTTCCCTAATTAACCTCCAAGTTTCATGGTTTGAATCATCCCATAAAAACAACTATAGCTAAAATTATAAGATGATGTTATTGGAGAAGAAAAATGATAGGATCAATGCTCTGAAACTAAATTTTATGATCCAATGATTTAAAAATTGATAAAATGTCAATGATTACAGTCCACTTCGAGGGGGAAACCTCCTTTTACAATATACCCAATTAAGAACACAATATGATATGAGATAATATTTTCCTAAGACTAGGTCTTCTTAGTATATATATATATATATATATATATAGGAGATAAATGGTGCAATTATAATGAAAGGATGCGATGAAGGGGTACAGAGCCTACATACAAATATTTTACAAGAAATGTAATAATTCAATAAGGGGTTTTACACATAACATGGGATTTGTATGGATTTTTGTCTAGGGCTTAACATGTCCTCTTGCACAGGCATAACTTTCTTCACAGATGTCATTTCCTTCCCATCTAGAGCTAACTTCTTGTGTCTTTGTTTGCACAAAACGTTCTTCCAAGAAGATTCTCAAGTTCCTCATGCAACTCGGATTGTCCATGACTTCCCATGGGAGTACCTTGCATTCATTCCCATGCATTTACATTGGGAGTACTTCTCAGCTACCCAACTGATCCTTTCTTTAATATTTGACTTTAGTTGAAATATTTAGGAATTTATGGTTATTTTCCTTAGCATACTTCATCAAGGTGGCTTGGAGTCCTGTTGATTGGGTTCTATATATAAAGGAGCAATTAATACCTTTTGTGTATGTGGCACATTATGTAGATCGAAGAATTTCTCCATCTGAAGTATCCATGTGATTGGGTCCTTGCCATCAAACTTCCTCATATCGATCTTAGGAACATGGTTGGTATTCAACCCAAAGTTGGAATTTCTCCATTCTTGATTCACCTTCCTTGTGTCCTCATCATGAATTTCATGGGATACATTTTCACTTTCAGGTGTCCTCTCTATTATGAATTTTTTCAATCCTTCCATGATCTCCCCTTTTAAACCCTCCATCATCTCTTGTAGTTCATCTTTTGTTATTGTCTTCTTTTGTAAATCATTTATGTCCCTAAATAAAATAACATTACTAATTTAATATGCCCCAATTAACCTACGTCGAATTTGATGTAGAGTAACCTTTTGCATTGAAACCAGTTATTGATATTTTTTCTTTTGTGTACCCCACCATCTTATAGGTGTAGATTTTAAATCAATATTTGATGTTGGTAATCTATTATTTTCCATAACCTCTACCTCAAACATTATTAAAAATTCTTCTAAGTCATTCAAATCATAAAATTAGGAGGTTCTCTTACCTCTATACCAACCCATCTTAGTGTGCGCATCATTTTGTCACATCTCCTGGTAGATAATTCATGTAGTCGTTGCTGCCAGTTTTTCTAGACCTGTGTCGGAGTCTAAAGCATAAGAAATAATACTCCTCCAACTGAGCATGCCATATGTATTTGGGTTGATATAATCTTCTTCGCGCGTGGTAGTTCTCCATATTTGAGTCATACCTTTTGTAACAATATTATTTATCATAGTTTCCACATACCTGCCTCCTTATGAGGGATCCAATGGCACAATAACTTTGTACTATCCTGATTCAAATATCATCTTCCTTGTCTTCAAGTTGATAATATCTTAGTAATCAAAAGGCCAATCCAGGCCCAACAAGACTGGTTAAATTGGTTATCAAAATCCCAATCCAAACCCAACAAGGCTGGTTACCTGGTTAGATTTGTTCTTAAGACTATGCTTTATTGGTATGATCAAATAATTATGGCATGCCATACACTGGTATCTCATACACTGGCTTGGTTCCTGAAGTGGACGCAATGTTTTCCTTCAATATCTACTGTCTAGATTCTGTGAATATCTCTTTCTCTTTGCGTGCATCAAACTTCTATTTAAGAATTGTATTCTTCCTGACCCACTAGTACTGGTCATGATCCTTCTTGGATGCATATTATCCTATATTATCTCCACCTCTAGTAACTATTTTAATATTCTTTCCATCCTCTTACTTGTTTTCCACACTGATCCATTTCACGTTCTAATTAGTCTTTTTTGTCTTGTCCTATATATTTTTCAATAGTGTTGGACAATATTCTATTTCATGGTTTGTTGTGCAAAAAAAAAATATATGTTGTAGGTGGTTGTGGGAAATATCTTGCATAGTACCCTGGTGTCTAATAGTTGTGACAAACAACAGCTCCTTGACCTCCTCCAAAGCCTCTTCCTCCACGACCTCCTCCTCTGAAGCCTCCTTTGTTGCCCCGATTATCTTAGCATGGTGTCCTTGATTATACTATGGATGCACATTATTGTACTGCAATGGTGTTGTGCAATGTTGTGGTGGTGTTCCAAATTGTTGTGCAATATTGTACTACGATTGCACTTGAAAATTTTGCATGGGGTTATATTGTGATTGTTGCACAGTGTTATACTGCAGCTGCTACACATTGTTATAATGTGGTTGTTGTGCATATTATCCCATTAGATGTCATCCTGCACCCTGTATGTATCTGCAATCCTTTCTTTCATCATCTCTAAGGTTCTATAGTCCTTTTATTAATGTCCAACTGACTTGCAAAAGTTACAAAATGTGCTCTTTGGTATTTTCTGATACCTTTTCATTAGGGCGAAATTATAGGGATCATACCCATTATTTTTGCAAATCTCACACCATGGTCCTCCTGAAGCTAAAGGATTTGGCATACCCACTCCAATATATTGCTCAAATAATGGACACTCATTCTTGTTATGGCCCTTTGTCTTGCACATTGTACACCAAAAATATTCTCTTTTCTCCATTCCTTTGTTCTAATTCAACTAGAATGTTGATTTCTTCAAATATTACTTAAGCTCTTCCACATACGAATGTGTATTCTTGTACTGGTTTTCCTCTAGCTGTAAGGATTCCTGTAGAGCTTCACCCTGACTTTGGAATTTATGTTGTCTCAAAGGATACTTCAAAAGGAATTAACAAACAAATGTCTATGTTATGTATCAATAATAGTGTACTTCAAGTTACCTTTTTGATAACAAACAAATTCCTATGTTGTGTATCAATAATAGTGTACTTTAACGTACCTTTTTGCCTCTTGAACTTATGGTCCACTTCCTAGACTCATTCTCCTGGTTTCTTCTTGATCTCTATCATTTCATTCATAAACTAGTCTTCTAAGATTGGTTTCTAAAATTCATTTATTAACTTCCTCTTCACATATGCTATAGTTGTAGGTGTTTATGTTGGATTATTTGTTGAGATACCCATGTACCATTCTAATGCACAGTCTCTAAATGTGATTTCCAACTACACAACCTTTGTATCCTCATCTGCAATCTGCTTTTTTTCCTATATCTTCTCATAGATAAACAAATTCTTTTCTAGATCATCTGACCCATCCCCTCGGAACTCTAGTAACCGAATAGTTGGATCTTGTCCTACCATTGCAAAATTTTTTGAACAATCAGCTCCGCACGATGTAGATACTTGGCTGATACTTGTTGAACTTACACTTCTGGTTGAATTTCCACTTGACCCACGTCTTGTAAAAAATATTCTACCACTAATCACTTGTTGGTTAACTGGTTTTTCTTCTTCAGTTGTCTTAGTCACACATGGGGTTGTGGGTTCCACACTAATTCAGATCTCGAATAGATAGCCTACTTCTGCATCAAACCCATGACCTATGGTTTTCCTCTCATATGTGGCATGCAAGATATCCTCAATATTCCCCATGGTGCAGAGATGCTCTACCTCTTCCTCATCATTGTCCAAGCCCTCTCACTCGACTACTGTCCTCTTCTTGTTATTCATCCAATATTGGTATGGTTTTATGTTGTGAGTCACACCTATTGTCCTTATGATTTCCCTAGTTTTTTCATCATCCATCATGATGGGGTCCATTTCCTCCTTCTTTTGGCTACTCTTCAGAGCCTTCTCCATTTCTCAAATCCTCCTTAGTGCTTCCCCCAACTCCCCCATGCATGCAGAGTGATATAGTTGTTTGATTCCATGGTTATCATGCCTTTATCATGTAACAATATCTTGATCAACGTGTAAAGAGACCTAATTTAACTCCCTATGGGCTGCCTCAAGAAATCATGCTCTAGAACAGTATATGACTTCGTTGTATCTACTGCAAACTCAATGATAAACCCCGCAGTAATGTTGTCTAACCATAAATCCACTTCGCACGTGAATTGGTTATTAAACCTTTCTAATCATGCAATATTTTTAGTAGTCCACTCTACTGGCCTAATACAATTAGTCAGATGAGTATATTTCAACCTCAATATCCACTACTATAATAACTCTGGAAAATAACAAAAACATGCTTCATGCAAATCAGTAAACACATACCTCTACAAGTACTAGCACGGTGTATTCCTAGAACCCTTATTATCTTTCTACACAAACTCTAGCTTCTTTGTCAACAACCATATTTCAATCTCTTATACATAGGATTCCATGCCATGAACATCCCTTTCTATCACTTCATCTTCTTCACCAAACCCCTTCCAGGTTGTCCTTCTGAGTTTTAGCCAGAAAAGAAACCATTTATTGGATGTATAGGTTGACCCGGGTTCTACCTTAGTTCTCCAACAAAACCCTTTTCACTATTGGCCATTGTAGTAAAATATAAGGCTACACCACACAAAAAGTTCACAATGTAGTCTCACTCGAGATGGTTTATGGCTAACTACAGGACGTAAGTGTATGCAGTCATGGAATGGATTTGGGGTTGTTCTTCTTAATTTTATTGCTACTTAACCATGCACTCTATCATACCATTCATAAGCTCTATTATTTCATTCATTCATAATATTCATTCTTCATACATATTCTAGTGCATGTTGTAATTAAAACCATTCATTCATCTAACCATTTAACCACAATTGCAGAAATAACAAAACCATTTAAACACATTGCAACACAGGGTTTTACCATGGTTCACCCCCCCTCGGGCTACATCCAAAAAGATCTTATTTTTATTTCTTCTTCTTCATAAAAATAGCAATGCACATTTTACATCAGTGAATAGTGGTGAGGCGGACCAGTGTTGCACCAAGATCCACATCTTGTGACCTGACCCTCAATTACATCAACTCAATCTGAGCTCTGCAACTCTCAACAATATAGCGACTCAAGACTCAAAAAGGACTCCAAGAAATACCAAATATATGATAATACTCTTAGATCTTTAGACCCCTCAATCTACCTTATACCTCTTCTATTTATACTGCAAAATGGGTAAAAACCCTTACAATATGAATCCAAAACGCTAACCCTAACATGTTAGGATTGTCCACATATGCACCGGATTTCCGCAAATCCTATCATGCATTGCTTCCTCTTCCTTTTGTCATGCTGATATTCCTTATTTTTTGGAGCACAATGTTCCCTTTGGTCCATGATACCTTTCTTACTGTGCTTTTTCCCAAAAATTCCTGCTCTAATAGAGACATAGCAACTTCTAATCCAAAGAAACAACTAAGAAAATCCACAATTAATCAGAGACATTCTTTATCCTCCAAAGGTAGGCCAACTTCTGAAAAGGTTTCCCCTATTCTCAATAATAAGCATCATGCGATTACAATTTTTGAAAATCCCCTTGTATTAAGCCCTCATATATCTCCAACTTCAACTTCTACCTCATCATCTCCTCAAGAAACCACCCCAGTATCTCCTCCTAAGAATAAAATGCCATTTTTCCAAAAGACAATTGTAAACAGGATGCATGCCATCATTATGGCCAGGTATGCACCCTTAGTGTTGCCTCAAAACCTACATGCATTTCCAACAAGAGACTACATGAAATATTTGCCTAGGTACAATGATGAAGGGGATGTCCATTGTCACTGTTGAGGAACATGTGGTAGTGTTTTATAGTTTTGCAGACAATTTTAACATTGAACATGAATACGTTTGGATGAGATTGTTTGTGTAGATCCTAGATGGAGAGGTAAGGAAGTGGTTTTGTGGTCTTCTCCTAGACTCTATTGCAGGTATTGAGCCATTGGATGAAACCTTTCTAAAACAATGGGGAGATAGGAGGGATTACCTGTACTACATCACCAAGTTTGTGGATTTGAGAAGGAAGAATGGTTAGTTTGTTTCATATTTCACTAAAAGGTTTAATAATATGTACAACAAGATCCCTGATGAGATCAAGACCACTGAAACCTTAACAAATATCACATTTGAGAATGGATTTGATGTTGAATTTTCTCTCCTCTTAAGGGATAGAAGGTACACCACTTTTTTATCTATGCAAGAGGAATCCCTTGAGGTTGATTCTAATATTCTAGCATCAAAAAAATTAAAGAAAAAATATGACAGGGACAAAAAGAAACAAAGAGAGGAGGTTCCTTCTTCTTCTAACCCAGCAGGATCTAGCCGAAAACTTAATGATATGACTAGAACATTGAAGGATCTTACTTTAGAGATAGCTAAATTAAAATGGGAAGTCAAGCATCCAAACAAAACTTATCAAGAAGCTACAAATAGGAATCTTAATCAGTTTAGAAGGCCCAACAATGACCCTCAAATCATGCAAAGGTAAATAAGGAATGTTTGATATTAGAGGATTGCACACCATTTTCAAAACAATGAATTTGAAGAGATGGATGAAAGTAATGATATTGGAGATGATTATGTAGTCCTTTTTAATGAATCTAACCTCCATCCTAGTCACCTAAAGCAGCAAGAGTATGTAATTTATCAAATTCCAAACCTATTTGATGATGACAGAAAGGGAGTTGAATTTTTTCAAAATCATCCTCAAAAGAAGTATGATCTAAGGCCTAGTCTAGGGGGTCCCAAAAAAAAGGTGACAACTCAGAATAAGAAATCAGATCTTCCTCCCAAGGGAGGTCCAAACAAAGACACATGAAACAAAGTTTATCAACAACAAAAACCAACTAAATCTGTTGTTCTAGAGATGAAATAAGTTGACAGACAAGTAACTTCTTTTAATATAGAGTATGAGTTAAGAAAAATGAAGATTATTTTACCTTTGGAAGAGTTAATAAAAAATGAGCCTTTTAAAAGGTATATCATGAAGTATTTGCAACCACCTACTTCTGCTACCCCATCTGATGTGATAAACCTACAATATGAGAATCCTTCTATCACGGTTGGTCCACACATTGAAGATGGGTCTGATGCTTCCCCACATTTTTACATATCCTTGAATGTCCATGAAAACATTCTACACAACTTCCTCATGGACTCTAGGGCCTCACAAAATGTCATGCCTAAGGTTGCCATGGATTAGAGAGGGTTAGAAATCACCAAGCCATACCAGGACCTTTACTCATTTGATTCTAAAAGGGTTCAATGTTTGGGAGTAATTAAG
Source organism: Picea mariana (assembly GCA_032191745.1). Taxonomy (NCBI): domain Eukaryota; kingdom Viridiplantae; phylum Streptophyta; class Pinopsida; order Pinales; family Pinaceae; genus Picea; species Picea mariana. The sequence continues at coordinate 136,341 of JASDQU010306925.1, read as the reverse complement.
GATCTGGTTGTTTCTCTATCTCATTTTCTCATGAAAAACATTGTTATGGATATTTTTGTAGTTGATATACCTCCTAAGTTTGGCATGTTGTTATCTAGGTCTTAGGCCAAGAAAGTGGGAGGATCTTTGCAGATGGATCTTACATATGCAACCATCCCTATTTTCATAGGAAAACATAGAATATTGTTCAGATAAGTAATATTGGCTTACATTGTGAGTGATCATCAGAATATAGAGAATCTTCCTATCTATGTTGTATAATATGAAATTGGGTCATCTATTTTTCACATCAGTGATGATGCTCCAGAATTATCAGTTAGAAAATGAAACAACCAGTACGATATAGGCAAACAAAATTAAATCTAGAAGATGTATTTTGATGGTTCATCTTCAAAGGAGAGATCTGGTGCTGACATTGTCCTTATTTCCCCTTTAAAGGAAGTGGTTTCACTCTCATACAAATTAGAATTTGAAGAAACCAACAACATAATAGAGTATGAAGCCTTAATGTTGGGGTTGAGAGATGCAAAAGATATGACCATCGACAAATTGGAAGTCTTTGGTGATTGTAAATTGGTAGTCAATCAGGTAAAGGACATTTATCAGACAAAACAACTGAGGCTGAGGCAATGCATAAATGAAGTATGGGACATAGTTGACAATTTCTTTCTAGCTTTCAATATTTCTTGTGTCCCTAGAGATGTCAATCAAAGGGTGGAATATTTATCTCTGAATGTTGGTACTTTTATGCCTCCCATTGGTCTGAATCTTAAATGTGAGGTGGAGGTTAGGCATAGAAAAACCATACCATACAATGTCAAACACTGGCAAGTTTTTAGTGATGATCTAGAGCTTAAGATATCTCTTCAAACCATTCATGAATTTTCAAATATCTCTATTGACCAAGAAAATGAGAATGATGAAACAAAAAATCATCAAACACCTCATTTTATGAATAAGGTGGTTGGTCACAACATTGTGGTACTGAAAACAAATCATATTCCAAAATACTTAGTCCCACTAGAGAGGCTTTTTGATAGCAATGATGTCTTGAGGAAAGTTGCAACTAAAAGTCAAGAACATGAGGTTGTAGACTGTAATATTGGGATAGTTGTATATCCCAAGATCATCAAGATATCCAAAGCACTTCTAGATGATAAGAGAGACATGTATGTCATCCTTATGAAAAAATTGATAATATTTTTGCTTGGTCTTATGAAGACCTGAAAACCTTTGATACTGAAATCATTCAGCATAAAATTCCTTTGAAAGAGGAATCTAAGCCATTTAGGGATAAAATTTGATAGTATAAAACTTTATTGATGTCTATTATTGAAAAGGAATTGAAAGGATGCTTGATGCAGATATTATTATTCCTTTGAGATATTCAGATTGGGTGGCCAACTTGGTTTCAGTCTGGAAAAAGAGTGGTGAAATACAATTATGTGTGTACTTCATAAACCTGAATAGGCGTTCATTGAAAGACAAATATCCATTTCCCAAAATGGATCACATTTTGAAAAGGGTGGTAGGTTCCCACATAATTTACATGATGGATGGTTATCTCGGGTACAATTAGATAGAAGTGCTCAAAGAAGACAAATAAAAATTGCCTTCACTACCCCATGGGTCACCTTCTTGTATGTCAAAATTCTCTTTGGATTGATGAATGCAGATGCCACCTTTCAAAGGGAAATGGAAATTATTTTTTTTGGTGAAAAGGACAAGTTCATGGTGATATACCTTAATGACATCACCATCTTTTCAAAATCTGATGATGAACATTTGCAACACCTGAAGAAAATATTTCAAAAAAGTAGAAGATATGAAATCTCATTGATTCCCAAAAAATCTCATTTTTCTATGTTAGAAGGAAAGCTCCTAGGTCACATTATATCTGAAGGAGGGATAAATATAGACATTGAGAGAGTATATGTTATTCAAAAAATTGACATCCCCATAAATAACAAGGTGATACAGTCTTTCATAGGAAAATTAAATTTCTTGGGGTAATTTGTACCAAATTTTGTTGAGATCATTAGGCCCATTACAAACATGTTGAGGAAGGATGTGATGCAGACCCCCCTTCTCTCCTAAGGGTTGCACGACCTCCTGATCTAGGATGGATCAAGAAACTAAGTCTAATTGACTCTTTGGGTCTCTACTAGACCCCAAACCCACTTACATAGGTCCTTTCTCCAAAGATGCAGGTCGTATGAGACCCGTGGGCCCTCTTTTGAGCGTTGTTCAAACCTCAACGCCAAACGAGCGCTAGCTCTTCTCTGGCTAAGCCCTTTCCTTTATGAGACCATGCTTGTGACCACTCAACTGATCAAAAGGCACATCACAACTTCACGTATTGGGTCTTTGCATGTGAGTCATCCCAACTCTCCCGACCTATGAAATCCAGATAGGAGCCTAGCGCATACTAGCCCTTCTATTCTCCTTCACTGATGTGACCCTTTGCTATTACTTTGGGCCAACATTTCGAGCATGTCGCAATTTTATGTATCAAGAACTCTCGATGGGGTCCTCCTTCATTCTCCCGAGGTCTGAACTCCTGCCACTTCAGATCTCACGACCCATATCCTCCCTCAAACCGATGGCTCAGATCAAATTGCACTCACTCTCGACTCCTGAAATGTCGATATTTCGGAGTGCCAAATCAATGGCTCATGCTCCTTTGGATCTAAAGGCCACTATCAAGTCACGAACTCATATTTTGTGAGTTCCCTAAACTCTTACTTATGATTTCCCGAGTTGTGAACTCCCGACAAAACTAGATCTAGAGTTCGACTCCCTCCTTCGATCAATGACTGTGATCAAATTGCGATTTTGTGAGTCGTGAGTTCTTATAACTCTTCCTTTGACTTCTTTGGGTCACAAGTTAGTGAAAACTTGATCTCTCTCCATGTTTCCCCCTTGAAGGACGATTCCAATGATTTTGGAACTTTCGTAACCCTGCTCCTCCTGTACACTTTCAATGCTTATCATTAGCGCACTTTACCTTGATCAGGTGGTTACGATTCCATTGCGTTCAGACCGAACAACTGATATCTTTCCCCCCCTAGTGCTTGTTCCTCATTTTCTGGATGTTGATCATATGGTCCAGATGTTTTCTCCCTGAGCTTATGCTTTCTTCAAACTTAGAAGATTTTTGAAAGATTCAAAGGCTTCAACCTTTGTCCTTCCTGTGAGTCTGTTTCTTGGATCTCGTTAACACTTATAAAAAGTGTTATTCCTCCTAATCTTGGTCTCGTGAAGACTTCAAATTCTCGTGCACTCCTTGTGTTTCAAGTATTTTGATAACTCATATTTGAATGATTTCTCGAAGAGAAATTCCTCTCACCCTCCTGCCGTTCTCCTTTTTTGGTTATTCGACTTCCTGCAAAGTCCCTTCGACACTTAGTTGAATATTGGATCTGTGCACTCCTTGCACCAGATCTTTATGCAAGGTTCAAATTCTTGTGGACGACTGTGCATGCCTTTCACTAGTCTCTTTGCACTCATTGCAAAGGGAATTTTCACGTTATCTCTTCTGAGCTTCGGAACCGAAACAAATTCAGTCAATGAACTCCTTGCATTCTATGTGCACACCTTGCACCACTTTCAACAGAAGAGAAACAATCAAAACTTATGCTAACATTCACACTTCCTTCTACTCATAAAGAAATTCATTCATTCATTCATGAAAACTCAATAACATAGAATTGCAAAACAATGTCCACACCATGCATTGGATCAATTTTCTTCTGTCATATTCATAAGTGAAATTGGCTATAACTGAAATCAAAACAAAAACTGAAAAACTCAGAAATTTCCTACTAATTTGTCGCTAGCCTCATTTGGGCATACATAACCTTTATTTGTCTCATAGGGCTCTTAGGGTTCCCCCTGACTACTTTTCTACATCAAAACCTAACCTACGACTATCTTGGTCCATTTGCATTCCAGAGCCAGAGTGGGAACTCTCACTTCGCTCATGATCACTCAAGCGTGTCTCAAAATCTTTTTCCGGTGCTGAGTTAATGCGTACATCAAAATGTTTGTTGCAAATTCTAGTGTTGAGATTCCATACATACTCCCAGACACTTATATGTCCTTCTCCACATGCTTTCCAGAGATGCTCCTGCATCATCTTCCCCTTGACAAAAATTCATGGACTCTCTTCCATGAGCTCCTACACCGACTTTCCATGCTTCTGTATAGCATATTTATTTTTCCACCTGGCATCTTCTATTGGGTGTCCCTTCCACTTGACCAGATATTCAAAATAGGTATTCCTCCTGGTATTTTTTACAATCCTATTCTCAACAATCTTCTCCATCTGTGGCATTTTTTCTATAGGCATTTGTTTTTCCCACTGGATCTTCTCTTGATATTTTGATCCCTCTATGTCATTTTTCCTGTAAGGATACAGGTCTGGAACATTGAATATGGGTGATATTCCCACACCATCTAGAAGCTCAATCTCATAGACATTTGCATCAAACTTCCTCAAGATATTACATGGCTCTATCTTCTTCATCTTTAACTTGTTATATGTTCCCCTAGGGAAACTTTCTTTCCTGATATGTGACAGAACATCATCTCCTGCTTCAAATTGAATTTCTCAGCAATGCTAATCAGCTCTGCACTTGTATCCCTGGTTATAAATATGTAACTTTCCTCTCATCTCTTAACTCATATAGTCCCTTGGGTTGTATTCCATAAAATATTTGGACTGGCCTCTTTCCAATTCTCCTGTTTGGTGAATCGTTGTATGCAAATTCTGCTTGTGGAAGAATCTGATCCCACTAGTTATGATGCTCAGTAATTAGACTCCTCAACAAGTTTTCCAAACTTGTGTTTATCACCTCAGTCTATCCATATTTCTGAGGGTAATAATCTGATATGAAGGACAAATTTGTCCCCAACTTCTTCCACAGTGTTCTCCAAAAGTGACCAACAAATTTTGTGTCTCTGTCTGAGACAATACTTCTGGGTAGGTCGTGAAGTCTCACAACTTCCTTTAAAAATAGATTTGCAACATGTGTTGCATCACTGGTCTTATGGCATGGAATAAAGTGTTCCATCTTTGAAAATCTATCCACCACCACAAATATGGAATCAAATACTCTTTGCGTTCTTGGCAGCCCCAACACAAAATCCATGCTTATTTCATCCTAAGGCCTATCCGGTATTGGGAATGGTTGATATAATCCATTGTTCTGTCTTTTTCCTTTTGCATGTTGCCAGATTCTACATTTATTCACAAACTTTATCACTTATGTTCTCATACTTGGCCAATAGTATGAACTGCTCAACTATGCAAATGTTTTATCATGACCGAAATGTCCAACCAATCCTCCACTATTTTTTTCCTTCAAAAGGTTATCCCTCATTGATAATTTTGGTATGCACAACTGATTTCCCTTGAACAACAATCCCTCTTGAATCATATACTATTTCCACCAGTTTTTGTCTCTCTACATAGGATTTGCACATGCTTCATATGCTTCCTTGAAATCTATATCATCACAATACATGTCCTTAAGGTGTTCAAACCCCAAGGTCTTCACCTGAAATTCCTGTAGAATCAAGCATCTCCTACTTAATGCATCAACAACCTTGTTAGCACTCCCAATAATATGTTTTATGACAAAAGTAAAATTCTGCATAAAGGCAACCCATTTTGCATGCCTCTGATTCACTTTTTTTTGTCTGGTTATGAATTGTAAAGCCTAATTATCGCTATACAGGACAAATTCCTGTGGGACAAGGTAATGTCTCCACTTCGTCAGGCTTGAATTATGGCATAAGACTCCTTATCATACGTGGATTATTTTCTTTTGGTCTCATTCAACTTCTCACTGAAATAGGAAACATGCCTATTATCCTGGCTCAAAACTGCTCCAACCACAACTCCACTTCCGTCGCATCTCACTTGAAATGTCTTTTCAAAATTCAACAAGACTAGAATTGGTGATTCTATTATTTTATCCTTCATTATATTGAATCTCCTCTCGGCTTCCTTTGTCCATTTCAAGGACTTGTGCTTCTTCTTCACTGTATCCATCATTGGCGCACAAATTCCACTAAAGTCTCTGATGAACTTCCTATAGAATCTTGCTAATCCATGGAATCTCCTTACCTCAAACATACTTCTTGGTGATGTCCATTCTTTGATTTCTTTCACCTTCTCCGGATCCATCTTCAGTTCATTTGAAGAGATCACAAAAACCAAGTAAATGAGTTTTGTCTTCATAAAAGAGCACTTCTTTAGATTTATCAACAACTTCTCCTATTGTAGTCTCCTCATCACAAGAGTTAGGTGCCTCAAATGATCCTGTTTAGTCCTACTAAAGATCAATATATCATCTAGATATACAACCACAAACTTGCCAATGAAATATTTCAGTATCTCATTCACCAGCCTCATAAAAGTACTCAGGGAATTCATTAAGCCAAATGGCATAACAAGCCACTCATACAAACCTTCATTTGTCTTAAAGGTTTTCGTCCATTCATCACCTTCTTTCATTCTAATCTGGTGATATCCAGTTTTCAAATCTATCTTAGAAAATAAATTTTCTCCACTAAATAGTCCATTAAATCATCCATTCTTGGTAAAGGGAATCTATACCTGATGGTGATCTTGTTAATGGCTCTTGTGTTTGTACACATTCGCCATCCTCCATCCTTCTTTAGGCTCAACATAGTTGGTACTATGCATGGAATCAAGCTATATTTGACCAAACCATTGTCTAATATTTCTTGGAATTGGTTCTTCACTTCCTCATATTCTCGAGGTGTCAATTTGTATGCTTCTTTGTTCGGCAGACTTGATCCTAGTATCAAATCAATATGGCGGTTGATACTTCTTATTGGTGGAAATAAGTTTGGCAGCTCATCCACCACTATGTCAACAAAATTATCCAACAATTCCTAAACTTCTTTAGGAAAATCATCCATTGAAGTACTTGTAAGGATAACTCTGGGTTTCCTCACGACATCTAACTTCATCTCCTTTTCTTTCTTGACTTCTTTCAGGAGCTCCTTCCTGCTCATGAGAAGTATGCTTGTGTTGGATTCCTCTTTAACTTTCTTCTCCTCTATTGGCAGCAACATGTGTGTCCTACCATTTTTCTCCAAGGTGTATGTATTCTTCCTCCCATCATGAATGACATTCCTGTCAAACGACCATGGTCTACCCAATAGAATATGCCATACATCCATGGGAATTACATCACATAGAATTTCATATCTATATCCTCCTATCTTAAATTCAACGAAGCATTGTTTAGTAACCATTACCTGGTGTCCTTTCTGTAACCATGAGACTTTGTATGGATTTGGATGTGTATTTGTCTCCAAATCCAATTTCTCCACCATCTCTATGGATACTAAGTTATCAGTGATCCCACTATTGATTATCACCTTGCATACTCTGTCTTTAGTCTTGAAAGTTGTCCTAGAGATTCTATTCCTCTTCACTGGCCTTTCAACTTCTACCTATGGTTTCAAAAGAACCTTCCTCAACATCAAGGATCTTCCATCCTATGCTCCTTCTACTTCAACATCTCTTTTATGTGCTTCTGAAAGGTGAGCTTCACCTCCTCCTTCTTTATTTTTCTTGGAACATTCCGAAGACATGTGTCCTATCTTTCCACAAGCATAAAATCTTAATTCTCCTCCTCCTCTTCTTCCTCTTCCTCTAGAATAACTTCTTCCACCCCCTTGTCTTCCTCGATAATTTTCTCCTCTTTCTGAGTGACTGTGTGGTTTTTCAGACTCGTCCTTAGACTTATGTGCCTTGTCATGGGTAACTCCCTTACCTCTGGTTGGGGCTAGGCTTTTACCTCTTCCTCGTTAGATTTGTGTTTTGACCAAATTATCCTCTGCCTTCAGTGAAAACTGATAAGAATCCTCCACTATATTTACTGACATCATGCTGAGATCATCCTGGATTTCATATCTCAGGCCATTTACATATCTGGCAATTTTTTCTTCATCTCTCTCTGTTTGTCCATTTCTGATGTTCAACCTATAGAACTAGTATGTGTACTCATTAACTGTCATCCCCTTCTGTCTCAGGTTTTTCATCTTCCTGAACATATTAATATGATAATCCTTGGGAATGAACTTAGCCTTCATCTTAGCTACCATTCTATCCCAATTATTTATCTTTTTCTTGCCTCTGCTTCTCCTTTCAGCCTATAGTTCATCCCACCATAGTGTTGGATGTCCTTTTAGGCCAATGATATCATGTTTCACCTTTCTCTCTTCATCAACATCTTCATAATCGAAATGTTTGTCCATGGATCTTATCCAATCCATCAGCTCTTCGGCATCTAAATTTACTTCATACATTGGGACCTCTATCTTGGCTCTGCCTCCCAATATAACAACTTCTCTTAGCAAGAATTCTTCAAAAACATTCTTTCCTGCAGCTTCTTTGGATTATACTTCTTCTCTCTCTACATCGTTGATGTCTCCAACATCAGGTTCTTGTCTCTGTGCTGCCTCCATCACCTCTAATCTTGCAATAAGTTCTCGCATCTCCCTTTCTACAACTCAATTGGCTAAAGGTGCTTCCACTCGTCTCCTTGGTGGCATTGTTTTGACTATCTATCACACACAGAGTAGAAATTTGAGTTCTTCTATCTCCTCTCATTTTCTTGTTGTCTGCAAGCAAAACTTCGACTCTGATACAACTTGATGCAGACCCCCCTTCTCTCGTAATGGTTGCACGACCTCCCGGTCTAGGATCAATCAAGAAACAGAGTCTGATTGACCCTTTAGGTCTCTGATAGACCCAAAACCCACTTACACAAGTCCTTTCTCCAAAGACGAAGGTCATATGAGACTCACAGGTCCTCTCCTGAGCATTGTTCAAACCTCAACGCCAAATGGGCGCTATCCCTTCTCTGGTTAAGCCCTTTCCTTTATGTGACCACAGTTGTGACCACTCACCTGATAAAAAGGTGTGTCACGACTTCACATATTGGATCTTTTCTTGTGAGTCATCCTGAATCTCCTGACCTCCGAAATCCAGATAGGATCCTAGCGTGTACTAGCCCCTCTATTCTCCTTCACTGATATGACCCTTCACTATGACTATTATCAAACTAATCGGTAGGTGCGGACACTAACAGATCTCCCTAGATCCACCTAGATCTAGAACAAAACAGGACAAGACATGACTCTTTCCCTAAGTTTTGACCATTGAATTAGCTAGTAGGAAGGAACAAGTAACATACCCTTATATAACTTCCTAGGGTCTCTGTTTCTCCCGCTTCACTCCGGTGCTCTAGTGAGGTCAAGACCAAGACAACACAAACCAACCAAAGTGAAGATAGCCAAATATATTCAACTGTCAACTTATGTGTATGATCAAGGAATTACACAATAAAGTGGGAATAGCTTTATGGGAAAGGGACATGCCACTGTATCATATTAATTGAAAGTAAAGATTACAACCTGATCGCCTTGATGTCGCAATTTTCCTTTCGATGGCTCTTGGCTCCAACACACACACTTGCTCAATCCTTGCATGAAGAAGATCAAAACCTCTTGATAGACTTTCTAGGGTCTTCAAGCTACTGTTCAAACTAAATCCTTCACACAACTCTTTCATCAATTCTCCAATGAATCTTGCTTAACCTTTTCCATGAGAATTCCCTCAATATATAGGAGAGAATGAGATAGTTACTTGGATAAGAATGATCCCACAATATCAGGGAATCCAGTACAAGGATAACCATTCAAATGCCAACCCATTCGTCTAGAAGATTCCCTTCTAGAAACATCGAGAATTCATCTCTTTTCCATGCTTTAAGAAGAGTTTGCACCCTGGCTATTCAACACAGTG
>JASDQU010306925.1:93096-111327 GCA_032191745.1 Picea mariana | reverse complement strand
TCACACTTCCTTCTACTCATAACGAAATTCATTCATTCATTCATGAAAAATCAATAACATAGAATTGCAAAACAATTTCCACACCATGCATTGGATCAATTTTCCTCTGTCATATTCATAACTAAAATTGGCTACAACTAAAATCAAAACAAAAACTGAAAAACTCATAAATTTCCTACTAATTTGCAACTAGCCTCATTTGGGCGTACATAACCTCTATTTATCTCAGAGGGATTTTAGGGTTCCCCCTGACTAATTGTCTACATCAAAACCTAACCTACAGCTATCTTAGTCCAATCACATTCCAAATACAGAGTGGAAACTCTCACTTCGCTTGCGATCACTCAAGCATGTCTCAAAATATTTTTTCGGTGTTGAGTTAATGTGTACTTCAAAATGTTTGCTGCAAATTCGAGTGTTGATATTCCATATAGATTCCCAGACGTTGATAGGTCCTTCTCTGTGTGATTTCTAGCAATGCTCCTGCATCATCTTCCCCTTGACAAAAATTCACGGGCTCTTGTCCATGAGCTCCTACACCAAATTTCCATGCTTTTTTATAGCATATTTATTTTTCCAGCTGGCATTTTCTATTGGGTGTCCCTTCTACTTGACTAGATATTCAAAATAGGTCATCCTCCTAGTCTTTTTTTCAATCCTCTAATCAACAATCTTCTCCATCTGTGGATTTTCTGCTACAGGCATTTTTTTTTCCCACTAGATCTTCTCTTGATCTTTTGATCCCTCTATGTCATTTTTCCTGTAAGGATACAGGTCCGAAACATTAAATATGGGTGATATGCCCACACCATCTAGAAGCTCAATCTAATAGGTGTTTGCATAAAACTTCCTGAACATCTTACATAGCCCTATATTCTTCATATTTAACTTGTTATATATTCCCCTAGGGAACCTTTCTTTTCTGATATGTGACAGAACATGATCTCCTACTTCAAATTGAATTTCTCTACGATGCTAATCAGCTCTGTGCTTTTACTCCTAGTTAGAACTCTGCAACTATCCTCTCATATGGCTATGGATCTTATGCATTTCTGCAGCAAAATATTCTTCTCTAGTGCTCCATTCTCACTTTGTTCCAAGTTGCTCAACTCAGATACTCCCTTGGGTTTCATTCCATACAATATTTGGAATGGGATCTTTCCAATGCTCCTGTTTGGTGAATCGTTGTATGCAAATTCTGCTTGTGGCAGAATCTGATCCCACTGGTTATGGTGCTCAGTAATCAGACTCCTCAACAATTTTCCTAAAATTTTGTTTACCACCTCAGTCTATCCATCTTTTTGAGGGTAATAAGCTGAGATAAAGGACAAATTTCTCCCCAACTTCTTCCACAGTGTTCTCCAAAAGTGACCAACAAATTTTGTGTCTCTATCTGAGACAATGCTTCTAGGTAGGCCGTGAAGTCTCACAACTTCCTTTAAAAATAAATTTGAAACATGTGTTGCATCACTGGTCTTATGGCATGGGATAAAGTGTGCCATCTTTGAAAATATATCCACCATGAAAAATATGGAATCAAATCCTCTTTGTGTTCTTGGCAGTCCCAACACAAAATCCATGCTTATTTCATCCTAAGGCCTATCTGGTATTGGAAATGGTTGATATAATCCAGTGTTCTTTCTTTTTCCTTTTTCATGTTGGCAGATTCCACATTTGTTCACAAACTTTATCACTTATGTTCTCATACCTGGCCAATAGTATGAACTTCTCAACTATGCAAATGCTTTGTCATCGCTGAAATGTCCAGCCAATCCTCCACTATTTTTTTCCTTCAAAAGGTTATCCCTCATTGATAATTTTGGTATGCACAACTGATTTCCCTTGAACAACAATCCCTCTTGAATCATATACTATGTCCACTAGTTTCTGTCTCTCTACACAGAATTTTCACATGCTTCATATGCTTCCTTGAAATCTGTATCATCACAATACATGTCCTTAAGGTGTTCAAACCCCAAGGTCTTCACTTGAAATTTCTGTAGAATCAAGCATCTCTTTCTTAATGCATCAACAACCTTGTTAGCACTCCCAGCAATATGTTTTATGACAAAAGTGAAATTTTGCATAAACTCAACCCATTTCACATGCCTCTAATTCACTTTTCCCTGTCTAGTTATGAATTGTAAAGCCTAATTATCGCTATACAAGATAAATTCATGTGGGAAAAGGTAACGTCTCCACTTATTCAAGGCTTGAATTATGGAATAAAACTCCTTATCATCTGTGGATTATTTTCTCTTGGTCTCATTCAACTTCTCACTAAAATAGGAAACAGCTCTATTATCCTGGCTCAAAACTGCTCCAACCACAAGTCCACTTCCATCACATCTCACTTGAAATGTCTTTTCAAAATTTGGCAAGACTAGAAATGGTCGTTCTGTTATTTTATCCTTCATTATATTGAACTCCTCTCATCTTCCTCTATCCATTTAAAATACTTGTTCTCCTTCTTCACTATATCCATCATTGGTGCACAAATTCCACTGAATTCTCTGATGAACTTCCTATAGAATCTTGCTAATCCATGGAATCTCCTTACCTTGAACATACTTCTTGGTGATGTCGATTCTTTGATTTCTTTCACCTTCTCCGGTTCCATCTTTAGTTCATTTGAAGAGATCACAAAACCCAAGTAAATGAGTTTTGTCTTCATAAAAGAGCACTTCTTCAGATTTATCAACAACTTCTCCTGTTGTAGTCTCCTCATCACTAGCATTAGGTGCCTCAAATGATCCTCTTTAGTCCTACTAAAGATCAATATATCATTCATATATACAACCATAAACATGCCAATGAAATATTTCAGTATCTCATTCATCAGCCTCATAAAAGTACTCAGGGCATTCATTATGACAAATGGCATAACAATCCACTCATACAAACCTTCATTTGTCTTAATGGTTGTCGTCCACTCATCACCTTATTTCATTCTAATCTGGTGATATCCACTTTTCAAATCTATCTTAGAAAATAAATTTGCTCCACTTAAACAGTCCATTAAATCATCCATTCTTGGTAAAGGGAATCTATACCTGATGGTGATCTTGTTAATGGCTCTTGTGTTTGTACACATTCTCGATCTTCCATCCTTATTTGGGATCAACACAGTTCGTACTATGCATGGACTCAAGCTATCTCTGACCAAGCCATTGTCTAATATTTCTTGGACTTGGTTCTTCACTTCCTCATATTCTCGAGGTGTCAATTTGTATGCTGCTTTGTTCGACAGACTTTCTCTTGGTATCAAATAAATATGGTGGTTTATACTTCTGATGGGTGGCAATGAGTTTGGCAGCTCATCCACCACTATGTCATCAAAATTATCCAACAATTCTTGAACTTCTTCAGGAAAACCATCCATTGAAGTACTTGTAAGGATAACTTTGGGTTTCCTCACTACAACGAACTTCAACTCCTATTCTTTCTTGAATTCTTTTAGGAGTTCCTTCCCTCTCACGAGAAGTATGCTTGTGTTGGATTCCTCTTTAACTTTCTTCTCCTCTATTGGCAACAACATGTGTGTCCTACCATTTTTCTCCAAGGTGTATGTATTCTTCCTCCCATCATGAATGACATTCCTGTCAAACTGCCATGGTATTCCCAATAGAATATGCCATACATCCCTGGGAATTACATCACATAGAATTTCATCTCTATATCCTCCTATCTTAAATTCAACCAAGCATTGTTTAGTAACCATTACCTGGTGTCCTTTCTGTAACCATGAGACTTTGTATGGCTTTGGATGTGTAGTTGTCTCTAGCTCCAATTTCTCCACCATCTCTATGGATACTAAGTTATCAATGATCCCACTGTTGATTGTCACCTTGCATACTCTATCTTTAGTATTGCAAGTTGTCCTGGAGAGACTATTCCTTTGCACTTGCCTTTCAACTTCTACCTATGGTTTCAAAATAACCTTCCTCAACATCAGGGATCTTCCATCCTATGCTCCTTCTACTTCAACATCTCTTTTATGTTCTTTTGAAATGTGAGCTTCACCTCCTCCTTATTTCTTTTTCTCGGGACATTCCGAAGACATGTGTCCTATATTTCCACAAGCATAGCATCTTACTTCTCATCCTCCTCTTCTTTCTCTTCCTCTATAAGAACTTCTTCCACCACCCTATCTTCCTCGAGAATTTTCTCCTCTTTCTGAGTGACTGTGTGGTTTTTCAGCCTCATCCTTGGAATTATGTGCCTTGTCATGGGTAACTCCCTTACCTCTAGTTGGGGCTAGGCTTTTACCTCTTCCTCATTGGATTTGTTTTCTGGCCAACTTCTCCTCCGCCTTCAGTCAAAAATGATAAGCATCCTCCACTGACATCATGCTGAGCTCATCTTGGATTTCATATCTCAGGCCATTTATATATCTGACAAATTTTTCTTCATCTCTCTCCCTTTGTCCAGTTCTGATGTTCAGCCTATAGAACTCCTCTGTGTACTCCTTAACTGTCATCCCCTTCTGTCTCAGGTTCTGCATCTTCCTGAACAGATTAATCTGATAATCCTTGGGCATGAACTTAGTCTTCATCTTGGCTACCATTCTGTCCCAATTCTTTATTGTTTTCTCACATTTGCTTCTCCTTTTAGCTTGCAGTTCATCCCACCATAGTGCTAGATGTACTTTTAGCCCGGTGACATCCTGTTTCACCTTTCTCTCTTCATCAACATCTTCATAGTCGGAATGTTTGTCCATGGATCTTATCCGATCCATCAACTCTTCAACATCTAAATTGACTTCATACATTGGGACCTCTATCTTGGCTCTACCTCCCAATCTAGCAACAACTTTCAGAAAGCATTCTTCAAAAACATCCTCTCCTACAACTTCTTTGGCTTTATTGAGCCTCTAAATTGACATCCCCACTACCCTATCATGCTCCTCATTCATACCTTCTTGGCCTACCTAAGCTTGTATAAATGACAAAGAACACTACCATTAGCCATTGATGAGGTCATAAGGTAAAGTATAATTGAATTCATGTATTTTATGGTTTATTGAGCTAGGAGACTAAATGTTTCAAGTACTAATGTTTTAAATTGCCATGTGTAACCTTTGACCTATAGATGAGTCCATCATTTATGTGTTATCTCAGCCATCCAGTACTTATGTGCCAGATTGTCACTATCCGAATATGGTATCCGAATATGGTACCAAGCACACCTTCCATTCAAATCCGGTACCGAACTATTCACTGTCACGATCCGATACCAACGGCCCTAGACTGTTCTAGTCCGGTACCAACCACTTGTGTACTGTTCGGATCCGAGACCATTTACCGAATCTCACCTGTCACGATCCGGTACCAATACAGGAAGTAGAATATACCAAGTTTAGCTCTAGATCGTGACCAAGATAATTGTTGGATGTTTGTTGAATCATCAAAGATATAGCAAGGCTATGTTAAGCTAGTTTTTTTTTGCTTCATCCTCATACACTTCGTTTCACGAGGATGAAGCTTAAAATATGTAACTAAATATGTAAATTTGGCAATTGACTGATCTGCTAAAGATTTCACCTCCTTGTGTTTCACAACTAAGACTGTTTAAATAGTCATGGCAAGGATGGTGGAGGTAGTAGAGAATTAGCATAACACAACATATGAAGCAGCATTACATATTGTAGACCATATTCTGAGTTGAATTTTAATATAAGGATGTCATTTATCTCCATGTCTTGATCGTTTATGAATGAATGTGATTTGGGTTGTTAGCATAGTTTGATTCTATGTTTTGAAGTTTGAGTAAGAGTAATGTGTGGATTGAAAACAAGTTTACTGTAGACTCTAGTCAATGACCTGTTGAAGCAGAAAGGGCCCACCACCCAAAAAAGGTCAACATCCTTATATATTAGTGTTAGTAGTTGATTTCAATAGGATAGATGTTAGACTAGCTGAAGCTTTGATCTTTTCAGATGATAGCAGTATAGTTCAGTTTACAGTTTTGATTATATGATTGTTTAGAGATCTTTACTTACTCTGTTTTGCATATTCTCTCTCTCTTTTATGGATTTGATTTTGTTTCATGGATATGAATGTTGGAAGCAGTAGTCAAACATATTTGAAGGAGAACTAGTGAAGTTCACAACAGCACATTGTGAACCACATCATACTCAATATATTGACTATTCAACTACCCATGCTATGTCTTGATGATTGATGTGTGATTTCCATTTCAGAAGTGTGATTGTATAGTTAAATTATCTGGGTCAAATATCAGATTTGATATGTCAAAAGAAATCCATCTCATACTTGCATGTGCCACAATGGAGTAGATAGCCTCTCTGTGAAAGACAACCAAAGTGTGTTTCGGTTTGCTAGGTTGCTTTGTTTATAGCATGCATAATTTAGAATAGTTCTATGCTCATGACATTAGAATTACCTTTCTTACTGGTGTCTTGTAACTCTGTTGATTACGAATCCCAAATTGATAATTAATGAGTGCATTATACTAATCATATAAGTAGCACAATATTTTGGCGCCATTGTCAGGGAGTTGCAAACAGTAGGAAGTGATTTTTAGATTAGATTGTTTTCATAGTTTTTGAATGATTTTAAAGGTTTCTTGAGGGAGGAGGATAAAACGTTTAAGAAGTGAGCAAAGAGCCACATGGCCACTAGAGTGTGGTTCCCCGAAGCCAGGTCGCCTTCTTACCTTCTAGATAGAATTAGGACTTTCAATTCAGTTAAGAATCAAATTTCCATTTTATGCATAGATATAGAGATAATAAAGGTAGATTTGTAAGCTCTAAAGATTCAAAAACAACCACCCCACTAATCCAACTGACACTCGTGCAGGAAAAATTCCAACAAGAGAAAGTTCAAGGGGAGCCAATGAGGCTCTAGAAGAAGAACCTAAAATGGAAGAATCATTATTGGGGTAGACAAAACGTGAGTTTGCTGAAGGAGACACACAAAACCCAGTTTCTGAACCATCCATAAGTGGAGGAGGAACACCTAGCGAAATGGAAGAAGAAGAGGGAAATGTAGCCACTAAAATTGAGACCTTTGGGTTTCCAATCTTGGATATTTCCAGGAACATCAACATGAAAAACATCCCACTATCATCGTTACCCACTTTCAGAGGTATGTCAACTAAAGATCCAAAATTATTTTTATTTGAGTTTGACATATTATGTAGAAGCTATAACTACTCAGACGATGCCCAAAAACTTAAGCTCTTCCCTACCACAATGAAAGATTCAGCCTTAAGATGGTTCATGAGCTTAGGAGAAAATACAATTCTCTCTTGGGATCAGATGAAAGATAGATTCTTACAGAAATACCAAGACTATTGTAAGGATAATGCTAAAAATGACATTTTTAAAATGCAGCAAACAAAATATGAAAGCCCTAAAGACTACCTAGAGAGGTTCTTATACAACTACCAGAAATCAAAATTATTCACCACAGACCCAGCTGTAGTAAGAATTGTATTTTTGAAAGGCATTAGAGATGACTGTATAGAAGTTTTAAACTTGTTAAGTTCAAGAGATGTGAACCAAAATCCTTTTTCAAAGATCACATATTACTGTAGAAGATACTAAAGAGGACTAGCTAAAACAACCAAAGCACCAAGAGATTCTTTTAGCAGAAATACAATACAAAGCTCAGGGATTGTCACCATAATTGAGTTAGGAAACTTACTAGAGAAATTTAAAACAGACATCTTGATCACAATCAACAACCAGTTAGATACCCTAAAACTGAAAAAGAAACAAGAATAAGAGGTTGTTTTAGCAATTTTTTGTCCTAGATGTCGAAAGAAGCACGGTAAAAAAGAATTCCCATTAAATGTCATATAAATCTATGGCCTGTGTACACTAGAGCACCCCACATCCGAGTGTCCAACTTTTCTTGAGATACAAGCCATCGATAGGGAAGGAGGAATCTCACAAGATCAATCATACCCTTCCAGAAGACCTTGGAGAGCACAAAACCCCAATGCATTTTATGACCCTAATGCACAGTATCAACAACAACAATGGGGTCCTTCCCCAATGTCCTATCCATAATGGACACCTCAAAAAGCTCAAACTCAACCTTGGCAACAAGGTTGGAGGGAACCTTTGTATGTGAATCCCTCTCACCCTACATATTCACAGTATACTGCAAACATTTCCCAATTACTACCTGGATTTAACCCACCACATATACAAGCTTTACTTCCACCTCCTATACAACAACAATTTACAGTCCCCTTGAATCCTAACCAACAACAACAAGTACCTATAAATTCCAATCAACAACCACAAAACGAAGCTTCTCACAACCCTCCTAGACCAACAACAATCCTTGCCCATCCAATCCCTAACCCCAATAATCGACCCACCCACCCTGTGCAGAATGTAGAAGTTCAAACCTTTCCCACCTATGAAATTCAACTATGATCAGGGAAGGCTATAAATCAATCAAATCCTGGAGTAGTAATTCAGGAAGAAAATGATAAACATTATGAGGAAGAAAACACTCAAACCACCCCTGTAGAAGAAGAGACTTCCCCTCCTATTCCAATCACTTCTCAGTCCGTAGGAGTACCTCAACAAGTTAATCTTCCACCCTACCCCAAAAGACTATTAGTGAAGAAACCTGACCCACCCTTGCACAAAGATATAGAGGATGAATTAGGAAATGTATGTATAAAAATACCCCTATTTCAAGCCATCAAAGATATCCCCATATATGCCAAAATCATAAGGGATCTTTGTATTAAGAAACCAGGAAGGAAGAAGAAGGAACCTCCCCTTGTCTAGGTAGTGGGACAATTATCTTAATTTATTTCTGAAATGCCATATAAATATAATGACCCTAGGAATTCAATAGTCACGTTTGAAATTAATGGTATTTCCTTACCAAACACACTCATTGATTTGGGTGAAAAAATTAATGTAATTCCTTTTGACACTATGAAAAAACTCCAAATCAACCAGTTGATACCAACCCAAACCATGATAGAATTGGCAGATAAGTCAGTCATTAGCCCTGTAGGATGTTTAGATGATATCACAGTCACTCTAGCTTCTTGGGAATATCCAGTAGACTTTCTAGTCATCTACTCTAAATCATCCTCCAAACCAGGACACCTTGTGGTTCTTGGCCACCCTTGGCTAGCCACAACAGATGCCTTTATCAACTGTCGGTCTGATGAGATGACTATATCCAATGGAACACATAGCCAAAAACTTGTTCTCTTCCCTCCTACCCAACCGGCACAAGAAATACCTATTTGGCTAGAAAACCCTTATGGAGAGGAATATTGCATCAGAACCCTGTTAACACTTGAACAAGTAAGAGGAATGCAAGAACAATCGGATGAACAAGTCTTAAGTTTATGTTTGGCTGATACGAACTTCATTGAATATTCTAAGTCCTTTGCAGAATTGTCACACATTTTCAGTTCCGCATTTCAACAAACTTGGCACCCTGATATCACACAATTATATACTTTATCACCGGCTTCCTTAGAGAAGGAAGAAAGTATTGAACTTGTTGAGGTTACACTAGGAAAACCTTTGTATATCAACTCTAGTTTGGAACTAGAACAAAAGACACAAGTAATTGAAATGCTCCAAAGACAATTTGATGCCTTTGCATGGGATTATGCAGACATGAAAGGCATTCACCCTGACACATGCACACATCATATTTACACTAATGACCAAATCAGACCAGTTAGATAGCCTTAGCGAAGGATGAATCCAACCTTCAAAGATATTGTAAAAGAAGAATTGCAAAAACTCCTTCCAACCAATCTCATATACCCCATTTCAGATAGTCAATGGCTATCTCCACTTGTCATAGTTCGCAAGAAAAATGGTAAGTGGAGAATATGTGTAGAATTCATGGAATTGAACAAAGCCACCCATAGGGATTATTTTCCCCTACCATTTATTGATCAGGTGTTGGATACGTTGTTCGGAAAGAAGTATTTTTCATTACTAGATGAGTTTAGTGGTTATAACCAAATACAAATAGCACCCGAAGACCAAGAGAAGACCACTTTTACCTGCCCTTGGGGAACCTATGCTTATAGGGTCCTTCCTTTTGGACTTTGCAATGCCACAACTACTTTTCAAAGGGTTGTCCTAGCCATTTTCTCCGACTTGACCAACGACTGCGTCGAAGTCTACATGGATGAATTTACAATCCATGGAAATGACTTCTAGGAAGCTTTGACCAGTCTGGAAAAATTCTTAATTAGGTGTAAGGAAACTAATATTTCCCTAAGTAATTAAAAATAAAAAATGATGCTCATAGAAGGTATTGTTTTGGGACATCACATCTTTGTCTTTGGAATGAGAGTTGATCCTGTGAAAATTCATATTATCACACAAATCAGAATACCTTCCTCACAAAAGGAAGTTCCCATCTTTCTAGGGCATGCTGGATACTATAGAAGATTCATTCCCAATTTCACAAGCTTAGCTATCCCTTTATTCAAGTTATTATCTAAAGAAGCTGAATTTAATTGGGACGATGAATGCCAAGTATCTTTTGAGATTCTAAAATAGAAATTGTCAACTACCCCTATATTACGAGGACCAAATTGGTCCCTTCCTTTTCATATATGTACTGATGCCTTAGACACATCCCTTGGAGTAGTTCTTGGAAAAAGGGAAAATCAAATGCCTTATGTTATTTACTTTGTTAGTAAAAATATGTCCCCAACCAAAGTTAATTATACGATCACAAAAAAAGAATTGTTAGTTGTAGCCCATTCTATCAATAAATTTAGACACTATATTATAGGATATCAAGCTTTTGTACACATTGATCATTCAACCATCAAATTCTTAATGAAAAAACCTATAACAAACCCTAGAGTTACAAGATGGTTGTTATTATTACAAGATTTTAATATCAATATTATTGATAGACCAAGTAAGGATAATCTTGTGGCTGATTTCTTATCTAGAATGATTCATCTGGGAGATAACACACCAGTAGATGATAACTTCCTTGATGAAAATTTGTTTTCTATTTGTACATTCACTCCTTGGTATACAAATGTAGCTAACTATCTTGTGACAAGGAAGATGCCTCAGAAATTGTCTCCTAGAGAAAAACAAAAAGGAATTGAGCTAAGTGCAAACTACATGTGGCACGATGATTGTCTCTACAAAACAGGACCAGATTTGGTAATCAGGAGATGTGTAAGGGAAGATGAAATTCATGATATTTTGCAAGCTTGCCATGATGGTCCTTGTGAAGGACACTTCACAGACAAAAGGACCGCTTATAAAATTCTACAATCTGATTATTATTGGCCTCATATTTTCAAAGATGCTAAAACCTATGTATCCAATTGTGATGAATGCCAACGAATGGGTAAGCCTACTGCACGAGACCAAATTACACTTCAAGCCCAAGTAGTCATTGAGCCTTTCAAGAAATGGGCATTAGATTTTGTAGGGCCCATTAACCCTGCATTTAAAAAGAAAAATTATATACTTGTATGTATTGACTATGTGACTAAGTGGGTTGAAGCAAAAGCTTTACCAGCTGCAAGTGAACAATCTATGGTAGATTTCCTTTTTAATGACATCTTTACTAGATTTGGTGTACCTTGAGAAATTTTGACTGATCAGGGGACTCAATTTACCTCAAATCTAGTCAAAGCTGTTACAGAAAAGTACCAAATCAAACACAGGAAATCTACACCCTACCATCCATAGGAAAATGGACAAGTAGAATCTATCAAAAAATTTATTGAGTCCATTCTTACCAAAATAGTACAACTACACCACAAGGATTGGGCTGACATATTACTAGAAACCTTATGGGCTTATAGTGTCACCTGGAGGAATACAACAGGACATACACCTTACGAGTTGGTATATGGGAAGAAGGTGCTTCTCCCCATAGAATTCCATATCAAAACCTTCAGGACTGCAGCACAAGTTGGCATGAACTTGGATGAATCCCAGCAATAAAGACTCTTACAGCTTAATGAGATGGATGAAATTAGGCAAGAAGCACTTCAAAGAACCACCCTCATTCAAGAGAAAAGAACAAAATGGCATGACAAGTATCTCAAAAAGAAAAAAATTCAACAAGGAGATTGGGTCTTGTTGTATGACAACAGATTCAAGAACTTCAAAGGTAAGTTAACTACTCGTTGGATGGGACCTTACGAAATTGACATTATCTATGGTAATGGTTTAATCAGGATAAACACAATTGATGAACATCATACTCCACTACTTGTGAATGGTCACTGGTTGAGAATTTATAACAAACCCCTGTCAAAAGAGGAATTTTTGACTCGTATACTACAAAATTCAGATATGCAGGTGATCAGTAAGGAAGGATACCTTCCTAATGATCCACATTCATTGATTGGTTTACTTTAAAACAAATAAATAAATAAATAAATAAAAAACTTTTGTACATAGGTGTGGATTGTGTTTTGCTAATAAGCTGAAGGTAACAATGGATTCTTACCTCCTTTTGTTTTACTTTCGCATTTTATCTTTCTAAGTAGATTTATATAATTTATTTGATCCTTCATGAACTTGCTAAACATCAGTTTGTAGGCATCAATAATACTCTGTTCTGGTCTGATACTAGCAGTACTGTGCTGGTTCGGTACCAGAAATTTGGTACCCGAAGTCCGATACCAGAAGTCTAGTACTTATACGATAATATTAGGATGCATCACCTAATTGACAAAGGAATGCTATGCATATTTCAAAATATTATGACAATTAATATGAAGTATGAAGCCATGAAATAACCACTTAAGATGGAACCAAGAAGCTGAATGCAACATCAAATGGCAGCCCTTATGAAGCAATAATTTATTTTGGTTCTGTTGCTGACTAAAGGGAAGTATCTTTAAGTTCTTTTATTTCTGTTGCTAGCTAAAAGGAATAATCTTTAATTTATTTTGGCTATGTTGCTAGCTAAAAGGAAGAATCTTTAATTTCTTTTGGTTCTATTGCTTGACAAAGAAAACATAATCCTTACCTATGATTCCTAAAAGAACCATACATAATCTGCGTCAAAGTCTAGAGGTTGTCTTTATCCAGTATTTCATCATGATTAAAGGGATAAAAAATATATTAGCCTACAAGTAACTATCTCACCCTAACTAGACTTCAATAGTATTCATTGGATTATCTTTACTAAAGAGTAACATATGAGTATATGAACACTCTCTGTCATGGGCACACTAGAAAATTTTTTATGGAAGAGGATGTATCAATACCCTAAGGTAACTTTAGGTCATTCTCTTATGGACAAACTCAGACAAAATTATACATCTGGATTGCTCTAAATAATCACTATGCATACTTAAGTTTATTTTTCCTTCAGAAAAATCTTTAAAGAAATTCAAATAAGAGAATACACCTTCCAACCCAATACCATCCCAACCTATAAAACGGTTTTCAGACAAGCCTCCCCTGTCATCGTGCAAAACCACTCTTTAATAAAAACTGAAATAGGTGACTATGGACAAGAAACCTCTGATGGAAAAAGGGTTTAAGAGACTAACCCATCGGGATACTGAACAGGTCTACTGGTAGCGGGTACCGGTCTGTGGTATGACTAGGCAAACCCATC
The DNA here is from genome assembly GCA_032191745.1 of Picea mariana. Classification (NCBI taxonomy): domain Eukaryota; kingdom Viridiplantae; phylum Streptophyta; class Pinopsida; order Pinales; family Pinaceae; genus Picea; species Picea mariana. The sequence goes on along the minus strand of JASDQU010306925.1, from coordinate 97,738 downwards.
AGGGTATTGAACAGGCATGTTGGCAATGGGGCATTCTACCTGGGGAAAGGATGTCTCTCACTAATTATCACAACTACCCCACCGGAGTACTGAACAGGCTTGCTGGTAGTGGGTTCTGGTTGAGAAATGTCTCATCTATACTTGTCTAATTGAAAAATTCACTTTTGTCATCTAAAAAAATGAACACTACAAGCAAAGTTCACTATTGACATTTATGNTTGAGAATTACCCTAAGTCAACTTTACCGGTCTGACATCTAAAGCCTACATTACCTAAGAAGGAAACTTCTTAAGAGTGGATCCCTAACTAGGGAGTCTAATCTACTTATACTATGAAATTTATCCATAACATCTAATGATAGTAAATCTCTGAAGCAAGTTAGGTTGGATTTACACTGCTGGAAAAAATATAAAAACCAACCTATTTTCACTACTGAATGCTACCCTTGTCAATAAGTCATCAAAAGAAAGGCAATCTCAAAAATTTTAGGCATGTGATCATATGCTAGATGATAAATGTACTTTTGGAATTTGATTTGGTTTCTTTTCTCTTATCATTTTTCTTCCATTATGATACAGGGTGTTAAATCTTCTTGCATAAGGATATGCAACATCCTTGGCATGGGGGAGGGTCAAAGAGATCTTTAAGAACTCTTTTTCAGACTCACATCTCATCTTCAGAAACCAACATGTTCACCCTACAACCCTACAAAACCAGACACAAAATAAGACATGCAAAGAATAAAGAAGTTTCATGAAGTACAAGAAATTCTAGTACCAAGCTTCCAGAAAACTCTAGCCTAAAAAGATGAACTCTGACAATCTGCAAGCTTCAAATACAAAGGAAATTGCATATGCTATGGGTATTGATTATACAATGGTAAAAGCAAAGGTAGCATGGTATTATTTATTTTCCTTTTCTTATAAAACTACAATAGGTATGAAAAGGTATACTAGATCTTATGACCTTAGTGTTAAAACCATGCAACTAACTTTTAATTCCCTCATACCCATATGCTTAACCTTAATCAATCCTCTCATCACATAAGCGCTTGAAAATGATTGAAGGAAAAATCACATCAAAAGTGTGAATATGGAGCATGCTTAGTAATGATGATCCATGAAGGTGCTTCATCCTTAAGCAATCACGAACATATCTCGTGTCATGAGTCACAATTCAACATCAAATTCACCGCTCAGAAGTCCAATCACCTATCTCAAACAACAATGATGCTTCAACACCCAACGTTCCCATCATTGCACTAACGGGAAGAAATGAAATGGCTTATCTGGGTGGTGAAGCCATCCAGATGAGCCTCATCTTGTCTTAAATTTCCTTTGCAACATCTTACTTAAACTCACCATCTGAATTATCGACGCCATCGCCATATTTTTTCTGTTACCAACCTTTCTCCAGTTTCGAGCCTACCCTTCTTTTCAATATCCGGTACCAAACCCTTACCCTCATATCTGACCAAACCCTTGTGCCACAACCTAATTCTCACGCACAGTTCATAAATATGGTCATGAGTAGACACAAACCAGTCTTCAAGATTTATAGGAATACCAAGGAGTTCCAACTATGTAGAGATAAGTATGCTAGAGTGGGATGGATGCCATTTTTGGAGAAATTCACAAGCTATCATGAGAAGGTATCTCAAGCATTTATTCAGGGTTATGATGGAGAGACTGTGCACATAGGAAATCTGTAGCTAAAAAACAATGAAGAAACCTTAAGGGAAGCCATGTGATTACCTAATAGAGGATCCAAGTATTTCAAAGGACTAGGAATCAACAAGGAAATGTGCCAATGATTTCTGAAGGAAGACCATTAGCACCCTGATTGGAAAAAGAGGATTCCAATGAACTATATCAAGGAAGAGTATCATCCAATGCTTTCTAGTCTTCAACGATTCCTCACTTGTGAGGGCAGGAATGTTGTAACCTTCATATATAATCTTAGGCTTCTGTTACACTTTGAAGGAGGTCCTGAAATTGATTTCCCTTATTTTTTATGGATGAGTCTGAACAATATGGTAAGAGGTGTCAAATCCCTATCCAAAACTGAGAATACCAACATTTACCATAAATGTCTTATTAAGATGTTAGTTATACATGAAATCAGGAGGCAAGGGATTAGCTGGAAAATCCTCATCACTCAACACCTTCCCACAGAAAACAAACCTGTAGAGGGAGCCCAACCTACTCCAAAGAAAGATAAGGAACCTCAAGAGAAAATGGGAAAGAAAGATAAGTTAACTCCATCACCCTCCAAAACAGTGAGCCAAAAAGATAAAGCCAGTAAACAAGAAGGGGCCTCTTCAACAGTTGATAAGATCTTTAAAAATCAAGAATTAAATGGTAAATCCAAATTAGTGGAGTAGACCTCAATAGTATCACTTGAGGAGAAGGGTCATAAGACAAAAACTATGAGGAAAAAGAAGAATAGCTCAGAAAATAAAGATGAATGGTCTATAGAACAATTCCTTGTAACCATTCCAAAAACAGAAAAGAAGAAAAGGAAGCTTGTGAGAACCTCTGATCCATTACCCCCTTATAAAAGACCACAAGGAGCATGGAAAAGAAAGGAAAAGTAGTCGTCAGTCCTCATACACATGAAGACCCAATAGATCTTACCTCTCCTTCTAAAGACCTATCAGTCTAGGATGACATCCCTAGCTTGACTGAGGAACAAGTTACTATTACTTTATGCGGGATGAGGGAGGAAGTGGAGGAAAGAGAATACACCTAGCCAGAAGAAATGGTGCCAACAAGGACATTAACAAAATAACAAACGAAGAAAAAAATTGGGGAGCTGCAAAACCAAAACCAGGAACTCAAACAAGAAGTGAAGGAATACCAACTACTAGACATGTATATCAAAATGGAAAATGAGAAACTGAAGGAAACCATCCAAAAACTTCAATATGACCATGAAGAGACTTATAATAAGCTTGAGAAGGTACTAATACTATTACAATATGTTAGGGTCATAAAATGGGAGCTCACAGAAGAAGCCTTAACCATCAACATCATTGATCCACAGGAGTACAAAAGAATGGAGTCTCAAATTTTGAAAATTTTTGAGTTCATTTCAATTGCATGAGGACATGCAATGATTTTGGCATGGGGGAATGTTGAGCCTCTAAATTGACATCCCCACTAACTTATCATACTCCTCATTTATACCTTTTTGGCCTACCTAAGCTTGGATAAATGACAAAGAACACTACCATTAGCCATTGATGAGGTCATAAGGTCATAAGGTAAAGTATAATTGAATTCATGCATTTTGTGGTTTATTGAGCTAGGAGACTAAATGTTTCATGTACTAATGTTTTAAATTGCCACATGTAACCTTTGACCTCTATATGAGTCCAACATTTTTGTGTCAGCTCAGCCATCTGGTACTTATGGGCCAGATTGTCACTGTCTGAATTCAGTACCAAGCACACCTTCCATTCAGATCCGGTACCAAACTATTCACTATCATGATCTAGTACCAACGGTTGTAGACTGTTCTAGTCCGGTACCAACCACTTGTGTACTATTTGGATCCGGTACCATTTACCGAATCTCACCTGCCACAATTCGGTACCAATATAGGAAGTAGAATATACCAATTTTAGCTCCAGATCATGACCAAGATAATTGTTAGATGTTTGTTGAATCATGAAAGCTATAGCAAGGCTATGTTAAGCTAGTTTGTTTTTTCTTCATCCTCATACACTTCGTTTCATGAGGATGAAGCTTAAAATATGTAACCAAATATGTAAATTTGGGAATTGACTGATCTACTAAAGATTTCACCTCCTTGTGTTTCACGACTAAGACTGTTTGAATAGTCATGGCAAGGATGGTGGAGGTAGTAAAGAATTAGCATAACACAGCATATGAAGCAGCGTTACATATTGTAGAACATATTGTGAGTTGAATTTTAATAGAAGGACACCATTTATCTCCATGCCTTGATCATTTATGAATGAATGTGAGTTGAGTTGTTAGCATAGTTTGATTCTATGTTTTGAAGTTTGAGTAAGAGTAATGTGTGGATTGAAAGCAAGTTTACTGTAGACTCTAGTCACTGACCTATTGAAGTGGCAAGGGACCACTGCCCAACAAAGGTCAGCATCCTTATAGATTAGTGTTAGTAGTTGATTTCAATTGGATAGATGTTAGACTTGCTGAAGCTTTGATCCTTTCAGATGATAACAATATAGTTCAGTTTAGAGTTTCGATTATATGATTGTTTAGAGATCTTTACTTACTTTATTTTGCATATGCTCTCTTTGTTTTATGAATTTGGTTTTTTTTCATGGATATGAATGTTGGCAGCAGTAGTCAGACATATTTGAAGGAGAACTAGTGAAGTTCACAACATCACATTGTGAACCACAACATACTCAGTATATTGACTATTGAACTACTCATGCTATGTCTTGATGATTGATGTGTGATTTCCCTTTCAGAAGTGTGATTGCATAGTTAACTTATCTGGGTCAGATAGAAAAGTTGATCTGTCAAAATAAATTCATCTCATACTTTCATGTGCCATAATGGAGTAGATAGCCTCTTTTTGAAAGAAAACCAAAGTGTGTTTCGGTTTGCTAGCTTGCTTTGTTTCCAGCATGCATAATTTAGAA
>JASDQU010306925.1:80418-92996 GCA_032191745.1 Picea mariana | reverse complement strand
CTGTATGACTCTCAGTTCAAAGAATTTCAAGGGAAACTGTGTACAAGATGGCTTGGACCCTACAAAGTAGACATTATTTTCCCCAATGGAACAGTAAGGCTCCTCACAATCGATGACTCTAAAACACCGTTACTTGTAAATGGTCATTGGCTCTGTCTGTACCAGCGCCCTATTTCCACAAAAGATTTCAAGGCCACATGTGTGGCAGACTCTCATTACCTTTTTTTAGAGGGGGCTCCTACCCCTCATTGCAATTAATTTATTTTTTAAGTTAATTTCTTTAGTATTAGATTAGATTTATTTTACTAATAATCCTTGTCAAGAATACCATGTTACAATCAATTTTTGCAGATTCCCGATCAAAGCACAGGCCCACTAAGGAAGGACGATCCTACTTCCAGAAGAAGCAAGTTTTCCCCATTGCTGAAACACCACTGTCAACAACTCTTTGCTCTTTCTTCATTGCTGAAACACCACTGTCAGCAACCTTTCACCATCTTCCCACTGCTGAAACACCACTGTCAGCAACCTTTCTCATCATTTTCTCCCATTGTTGAAACACCATTATTTAGCAGTTCTTCACATTTCTTCATTGATGAAACAACACCGTCCAACAATTTTTTTGCCTTCTTCTCATTGCTAAAAAACCACTATCAGCAACTTTTCGCCATTTTCCCATTACTGAAACACCACTATCAGCAACCCTTTTCTCTTTCTTCATTGCTGAAACACCACTATCAGCAACCCTTTGCTCTTTCTTCATTGCTGAAACACCATTGTCAACAACCTTTCACCATTTTCCCCATTGCCGAAACACCACTGTCAGCAACCTTTCTCGCCATTTTCTCCCATTGTTGAAACACCACTGTTCAGCAGTCCTTCACATTTCTTCATTGACGAAACAACACCATCCAACAATTGTTTCTCCCTTTTTTCTATGGCTGAAACACCACTTCCTCAGCAGTATTCTGCGATATCACTCTTCAGCAAACATTCCTCTATTCTTCCTATCGCTGAAGCACCAACTTTTCAGCAGTCTCTGTTATTAAGCCTTCACGCTCTCATACTATATTTTGTCCTTCCAGTCAACAAATCCTTGATACAATTCAGCTAATAAATCAAAATTCTCTGCCACGGCCACTGCAGAACCATTATGGACAGGCATTATATTTTGTTTACAGCACGAATCAAAAGGTAAAGGCAAGGTATGTAAATTTTATGTAATACAGTTAAGCTATAGTTAATGAGAAGATTCCAAATCATTATGACCACTCGAGTGAAATCATTATTAGCCGCACATGAAGGGGGGGAGGACATATCAAACTTTTATACCATCATTTCACACGAAATCACCACCGCCATTCCTATTTTACCATCCTTTCGTTCGTCTCACCACCATTCGCATGCCTTCACTCGAAAAACTTACTCTGCACAGAACCTGTTACTCAACTCTTTGACGGTGTATTTTACTGAGCTGTTAGTTATGAGAGGCTCTGTTATACGGTATGAACCCACCACAATGGCCCTGTTAGAACTGTATCTAGAAGCCTATCAATTTTTTCTGCAGGTAGGATGGCTCAGTTATTTTCAGAGACTCCAGGGGTTTGATCAACATCAGGTTCTGCAATTTGCTCAAAATCTCTAGAGATATCATTCCATTGTTTAAGGGGTTTGAATCTCAGTGACAGAAGAGGATATAGCGTAGGTTTCGGGTCTCCCTACCAATGGAATTCGCTTGTTTAGCCGCAAACATATCATCCTGAATGCCCACCAGGATTTCCTCTCGCCAGAGGAACAAATTGAATTTAAAGGCCGGGGTATCTGACTGAGCTCATTGCCGCCCCCATGGCTGGAAGTTGCAAAATTCGTAAAACACTACCTTACCTGCAAAGGTCGATACCAGGTAGTCTACCAGCATGATTTTCTCCTGTTGTCTCATTTACGACATAATAGATTGGTGAACATTCCTTATTATCTGCTCGGTTGTCTCAAAAATATGTTGCACTACTGTAAAAAGGCTAAAGATCCTGCCCTTTAACTCACCCATCACCATCTCGTTAAAATTCTTATCCAAAAGGGTTTTTCCCAACAAAACCCTCCACTAAACAACCCACCTATAGATCCCCAAGAAGCTGCTGAAATTCCTGAAAATCCTCAAGAACAACAACCGCAAAACCCTCCAGATTCTCCAGAAATACCTAACAGTCGGCCTTCAGACCCAATCAACCCAATTAACCCCCCTACCATACCAAGCCCACCCCACATTTTACCAGAATCATCCACTCCTTCCCTTCATATTCTCAGTGATGATTCTGAACCAAACAATTATCCTTGCCCCATCATTGAGGAAAATCCCCCACACAAACGAAAACAAATTCCTTTCTTTCCACCCTTCTTACAAAAAAAAGAACAAGGGCCTCAACAAGGGCAGTCACTACTACCACTACCCTAAATCCCCAACCCATCCAACTAATACCCCTTACACCTCCAACCTCCCAAATCCCAGAATCTTTGCCTATTCCACCCACGGGCACTGAAACACAAGAACCAGATGCCGAGGGTGTTGCAACATCATTCGTTTCAAATCAAGTAGCTGAAACATAAGAACTAGCTACTCATCAAGTAGCTGAACCACACGAACCAGTTACCCAATTCGTAGCTGAAACAAAAGAACCAACTACCCATTTAGTAGTTGAAACACAAGAACCAGCTACTCATTCAGTGGCTGAAACATAAGAACCAGCCATAGCTGCCACACAAGAACTAGCTACAGCTGAAACAAAAGAACCAGTTGTTGATATTGACACTGAGATATAGGAATGAGAGGTCCAGGGTGCCGCAACACTACTTTCCTTACATCAACAAGCTGAAACACAAGAAGCAGTTGCGGATCCTGTAGCTGCACCACAAGAACCAGCTAGTGCGGCTGTGACTGCTACACAAGAACTAGCCACTCCTCAACCAGAACCAACAATCGCCTTTGTTTTACAAGAAAATGAGCTCCTAAAATCTGAACTAGAATCCTACAAGCAAGAGCTAGCTGCAACAAAGGAAGCCTATGAGAAGGAACTTAATTTGTACACCTTAGCTCGCACAACGATTATGTCAGAAGGAACTATGATAGAGAATCCGTGTAGAGAATATATGTGCTATCAATGTGGGGACATATACTATCAAGCAGGCTACAAAGTAATTCAAATCCCAATGCTAGGAGCTCCCCCTGCTCCTTCAACTTTTACAATCAAGAAAGAAGAACCTCCTGTTACACAAGAACCAGCTATAGCTGTCACACAAGAACCAGCTACAGCTGAAACACAAGAACCAGCAGGACCTTCCAAAATTGAGACTGAACCCTAGCCTGCAATAAATTTCAAATCTGAAGCCCCTTCTTTTGTTAATAAAGTTGTAAAAACGTTGTCTATGGATGAATCTGCCCCTCCCAGCCAGATCAATATCCACACCTTTGTGGAACAAGCCACTCAGACCCTACCTCAGCCTACCAATTGCAATGCTGAAACACAAACTCAGACCCTACCTCAGCCTACTACTTGCAATGCTGAAACACAAACTCAGCCATGGGATGAGCAGGCAATAATAGAAAAATGGAAAAAAGAGTATGTTGTTACATAGGATAAAAGCCTACACGAACACAGACAGATCTGGATAAATCATACCTACTCAAACTGGGAAGCTTTGGAGAAAACATGCTAGGAAGCTCGTGCCCTTAAGAAACAGAACAAAGAGCTAAAAGGCATAGTGCTCCTGATATTTGACTTGGCACAAAAGCTATTGGCTGCAAGGAAACCATCCTGCAATTACTCCTTATTCCTCATGGAACGACTTACATGGTTTCAGATCAAATCAATCATAGAAGGCAGACCCCATGCAGTGCTACATCCAGCAGATTTTGTCAAAACCTTTGTAGAAGCCTCTACTATGGATCAACACCTCCTCTGTGAGGTATATTTTCATAATGAGGCCATCCCTGAGAACAGGCAGCATAACCTTAATCCTCTTGTCGGTGACAACCAGATTCGGGCATTCACCTCCTTTCTCCACAATCAGATTATATGGCAGGATGACTTCCTGGCTGCTAAGCACAATGAGGATAACCATCTTCTCTGGATAAGGCCAGAACCACAAAATGCAGCCACCTTTGTTACAAAATATTATCAGTTTTTAAAGAAACCAGGGATGACTGAACACATTCAACAACTACAATCAACAGTGCTTCAGGATTGTCAACACTTCATTAGATCCATAGAGATTGTTTCCCTACAGGAAAACAACTTGTTTTGGCGGCAATCTACTGAGAAAAGACAGGAATACAATCCTTTTAGCCCTGCTAATCTCGAGGTAACAATCTCCAGGGTACCTAACTACATCAAGTGTGTTCAGCAATGTGCTGAAAGTTGGATAGGGTACCGATTTTATTTTCCTATCCTTTGGTTGCCAGCAGAGATATATCAAATTCATTATAAGTTGCCTAAGAAGACAGAAACAACAGCTTGGCAAAGGTTACAACATGTCCAAGGGTTCAGAGCTCCAACAGACAGTACCTCTCACAGCTACTGCTTGAGTAACTTGCATGCTCAGAGTCGTTATTCAGATTCTGATTCAGAGTGAAGTTGTCTGAGGACATGCAACATTTTTAGTTGGGGGGGATGTTAGGACCACACAATGTACCTTTTTGCCTACACTTTTTTCCACCATTACACTCTTGTTTCACTCACATTTAAACTCATATTATCACTTTACCCTATCTTTCCAAAGGTATACAATGTCTCTTCTCTTTACTATATGTTTAATCTGTTTTGCATATAATTTTACATTACTCTCGTACTTAACCATTGATCAGAAATGTATAAGTGCTGAAATAGTTGGAACTGCAGATTAGCATTGAGAAATATTGCTGAAACAGTTAAAGCACGCAAACCCTGTGGCTTAAACAACAACTGATACAGAAGAAGCTGTTACATAGTCTGTGGTCAACGATGCTGAAACACAGAAGAAGCTGTTACATAGTCTGTGATCAATGATGATGAAACACAGAAGCCATTACATAGTCCGTGATCAACGATGCTGAAACACAGAAGCAGTTACACAGTCCGTGGTCAACGATGCTGAAAGAACAACCCACACAGATTGACTACAACAGCCGCACCTTGAGCTAGCATCAACCATCACTGTCGCTTGAGAGGTGCTGAAACAGTCAAAACGTGAATCCCATGGCTGAAACAACCCGCGATTCGCGATGCTGAAACAACATACAACAACAGTTACAAGAGATAAATAAAGAAGTTGTTACTCCAGCCACAACAACAACACCTCACTCAACACTTGTAATAGCATCCTGTTGCGAGAGACTAGGATATCCTATTCCAGTTTAGAAATTCAATCTGACTAAGAATAGGATGTAGATGTACACCTATAATTAGTTGATTAAATTGTATCGAAGGGATCCTCCTCTTTAAATAAGAGGAAATCACCATTCGAAGGGGCTTCGATTTTTGTATTAAGAAAGGATTTACAGAGAGGGACGTTTTTACTCTAGATTGTAATGTAATACATTGACAGATGAATAAAATACTGTTCTAAGCATTTATCTATAGCCTCTCCATTTCAGGGGAATCTTGTGAGAAGGGAGGGCCCACCTTCTTCACAAGATTCACCCGTTAGATTTGTAGTGTGTTAGTGTGATTTTTGTTTATGCCTTGATTAAAGTATGTTTTGCTGAAACACTACTTTATTGAATTATGCTTTACTGAAACACTACTTTCCTGAACTCTGTCTTGCTGAAACTCTGCTTTACTAAATGTTACATTGTTTTCATGTGATTCATGTGTGGGTAACTATTAATCATTTTAGTTTGCAATCCTATTTGATGAATTTATGAAAGTGTGCTAATCATAAACAGGTGCTGAAGTTTCCTACTTAGGAAATAGGGACCTGTTCTCTGTTAGAGATAGTTAGCCTTCAGTGCATTAATGAGTTCATGAAAGTGTGCTAATCAAAAACAGGTGCTGAAGTTTCCTTCTTAGGAAATAGGGTCCTGTTATCTGCTAGAAATAGTTAGCCTTCAGTGCATTAATGAGGTCATGAAAGTGTGCTAATCAGAAATAGGTGCTGAAGTTTCCTGCTTAGGAAATAGGGTCTTGTTCTCTGTTAGAAATAGTTAGCCTTCAGTGCAGTTTATGAAAGTGTGCTAATCAGAAACAGGTGCTGAAGTTTCCTGCTTGGGAAATAGGGTCCTGTTCTTTGTTAAGAGATAGACAACCTTCAGTGTGTATGTCAATTATTTCAGTTAAGCAATGAGTTCATGAAGTGTGATGAATGGAAACAGGTGCTGAAGATTCCTGCTTTGGGAATAGGGTCCCGTTCTCTGGTTACAGAATAGTTGGTCTTTCCTGTTGCAGTATCTTGTTGTTATTTTAATGTATTCTAGAATTCTTCAAATAATCATTTCTTTAAACTTTGAGCTCTGCAATAGGTAGGTTTCTTTCCTGTAATTCAAGTTAGAACTTTAGATTGTTTAAGGCAAGTGTGATTAATATATTCATACTACAACTTTAGGTTGCTTTTGAGATTGAGCATATATAGTGCGTGGTTACCTTTGAAATAAATAGACTTCCCTGGGTTGACAATTTATGTAGCACTTGATTGTTTAGTTAAGTAAGCAATTAAAGTGACCAACAACTACACGATTAACCTGTGTCTTGAGAAACCACGACTCAGGGGCGTTGACAGAGTAGAATTGTATAGCCAAGCCAAGAGATATTTTTTCAAAGGACCCAGAGGAAAATTTTTGCACTTTCTGATGCTGAGAATCAAGATGTTGTTGCATGAAAAGAATGTATTGAGGATACAGTAGATTGAGTGGATTTGAAAAGACTAATGTTTAGGAATTCAGACAGTGACAATGATATAGAAGCTGGACATATGTGTAGTGGGAGAGTATTCATACGGTTTCATCTTGAGAACCTGTTTAAGAAAAATATGGGGAAGAGGGTTTCTACAGTGGAGAAGAGGCAGATCTGACAGACGGAGAACATTCAAAACCCTCTAGGACAGAGGAAGGAGAAGGCAAATAACCTCTCCTAGATAAGCACGAAACTTCAGAAATTGCACAAACTATTGAAGTAAGTACAATTAATCCTCCTATTGTTTCAACAGAACTAGGTAATCAAAATAATCAGAACCACCAGAGTCCTTAGAGCACTATTACTAGCAGCTCAACATCTACTCAGACAGGAAACCTAGGTAGCTCTATGGAAGATGAGATGAGTCTCCCTATATTTAGGGGAGATGGATCTAAATATCCTGATCAACATTGGTTTCTGTGTGAAGCTGTATGGAATATTAAAAATGTCACCGATGAAGTTGTTAAAAGGACCCAGTTTAGCACTACCCTAACAGATCGCACACTGAGTTGGTACATGAAGCTTGTACAAGGACTTGTGTAGCCTAAGCCACTAGGCGAGATCAAGAAAGTGATGATTGTAGATTTCAAGAAACCTAAGTCATAGTTTCAATGTATTATAGAACTGAAGGAGATCAAGCAGAATGTAGCTGAGCCTCTTTGGGAGTTCGATCAAAGATTCAATACCTTAACAGGTCAATTAAATTTTCAGATCCCAGATGAACAGAATAAAGAATGGTTCATCTCTACCCTTTCACCACACATCAGAGTTCCCTTGTTGAAGTAGAAGATTGCTTCACAGGAAAAATCACTGGAAATCACTATGAAGCTTCAATCAACCCCTATGGCAGAATCCAGCTTAGGTATGAGCCAAATCTTGAGCCAACTGACTAGTTTGTCTCTGTAGGTTGAGGATATGAAGAAGGAAAAAAGAGAAGATATCTGGTGTGTAAGATGTAGATTAGAAGGCCATGATAAGGAACACTATCCTTTATTCCATGAGTATTTGGCCTCAGGAGCACCGAGCCCCTTGATGCAAGTCAACTTGACATGGTGTGAAGTATGCAAAAATATGCATCGCACAGGTGAGTGTTATTACATGCAGAAGTATGTTCAAACTCTCACAAATTTATATTGCACGTTCTGTAAGTATGTGGGGCAGGACGATAGGGATTGTAGGGCCTATGACCTTATGCACGAAAGATCGAGGGACATATACAAGATCCAAGGTGAGGCACAATAAGAAGGAAACACCCTGCAATATAAATCCCTAGGAAGAGGAAATGTCAATCCTCGTGGTGGATACAGAGGAGGAGGACGAGGAGGAAGAAAGGGTCAAGGTTGAGGACAGATCATTTGTTACAACTGCACACAACTAGGACACTTGGCAAGGGATTGTCAGAATCCTTGCACTACATGCATCTATTACAACTTGTTCGACCATGTTATAGAAGATTGTCCTGTGCTGGTAGCTAAGCTGCAGGAAAGACGAGGACCTCAGCAGAATCCACAAGTGAAATTGATATATGTTGAGCCTCATAGGGAAGACCCCAAATTCATTGTTATCACTCGAGGAGGCACTACTACAGGAGAGGATAGAATAACTCAAGGAAATATTGTAGAAGACTAAGGAATCAGGAAAGCTGCAGAGAAGACCCAAAATTTTGATGCGAAGAAAGAAATACAAATCTTTGAGGAAGGAAGGGAAGAGTTCAAAGAAGATCAAGGTTCTTCCTCAAAGACATGACCAAAAATAAGAGAATATGGAATGCCTCAGGCATTTGATCAGTCGGCTTCGCCAAAAGAAGGAAAAGAGGTAAGTAAGCTCATCGAATTTTTATACACCCGTGTTAAGTTGATTTGGGATAAAGGCATTGTACAAGAGCTACATAACTTAATCAGATAGCATGAGCTAGGAAAGATAGACCCCTTACTAAACAAGACAGTACACCAAATTGGTAAGAAGAGAAGGACAAATAAAGAATTACATTTGAATGCTCAAATAGGAGAGTACGATATAGACTATGTGGTCCTCAACTTAGGGTCGGAGGTCAATGTCACGATGAAGAAAACGTGGGCACTGATGGGGAAACCGAAGTTGATCTACTCCCCTATCATGCTTAGGATGGCTAACTAGCAAAATTTTAGCCCCTTTGGCAAATTGGAACATGTCCCTGTGGACATCGATGGAGTGAGAACATTCACAGATTTCGAGGTAATTGAAATTGTTGATGAAAGTTTCCCTTACCCTGCATTGTTAGGGATTGATTAGGCCTTCAATAAATCCACAGTGGTTGATTTGAAGAAAATAAATATGACATTTGAAAGAGATTTCCTTTGGTTCATTTCACCCTTAGATCCAGATGAGGGTCCGCGATGTACAGAACCCATCAGAGAAGAAGACCATGCATACAAACTAGAAAACATATACAAACTGGCAGCCAGATAGCAGGATTACATCAACTCTACAGCCGATGGGAATATGAGATGGAGAAGTGAAAATGCATGTTCATCAGATTCAAAATAAGTGCTGGAGAACTGGAAGAACCATATGTATGAAGTATCTACCAGAAGATGTGCTAGATTAACCAGAGAAGTTCGCTGGATCGACACAATAGTGAGTAACTTACGCACATTTGATGGTCTGAACCCTTTGGAAACCTTCCTATCAGATTTTGAGACAAGTGTACCAACACAACAATGATTGTTAGCAATGGATGAGGCCCTGAAAGACACACTAGCAAGATTGTGGGGGACTCATAAAAGGAATATCATAGACTGGACACAATGCTAAACTTTGATGAAAATGCGGTTCTCAGCACAAGCAGTAAGTTGCGAATTAAGGTACATAGGTTGAATCTTCCCAAAGGACCACGTGTGGAGCTACAAAGAGGCCTAGAGTGACATTCTCTAGGAACAATGTGTGCACAGATTCATTAACACGCTGGACACAACCCCTATCAACTGGTACCTTCAAGTGGAGCTACGCCTCATCCTTGCAGACTGGGAAGGTATGATTCAGAATTTTGTAACCACCTTTTTATTTGAAAGTGAATATCCTTCAGTAGACCAAGAATTATATATTGTGAGACATAAGGTATTCTAAGAGGAATCTAGCCTCCCTAGGGAACAAGAAGAAGATGAATGGACTGCGCCTCTCCAAAAATTGCAGAGTTGCTACAGCATCAATGCCGACGATGATGATCCCAGGAAGGTAAACATTACCGAAATAGAAGGCCAAAGATATGTGGAAGGACCAAGAGTTGAGATACCATTTATTGGTCAGCCAATCAAGATTAAAAAAGTCAATATTGGGATAGAGGAAACACCAAAGCTTTCCAATTCCGACCATTGACAAGATTACAGAGTTGTTGCGTGAATATCAAGACTTGTTTCTGACCAATTTCACTGATATAAAAGGTGTCAAAGGTCCTATGGGAGAGATGAGGATACCTTTGATACCAGGTGCAAAGCTAGTCAAGCAAAGACCCTATAGATTGAACCCAAAATATAAGGAAAAAGTGAAGATTGAGCTTGACAGAATGCTCGAAGCAGAGATTATGAAGAGTCGGAGTGGATTATCCCTATGGTGGTAAAAGACAAGAAAACATGAGAGATCAAGATCTGCATATATCTCAGGAAGTTGAATGATTCCTGTCTGCATGACCCTTTACCTACACCATTCATTGATGAAGTATTAGACAATGTGGGAGGCCACGAGGTATGTTCTTTTACAGATGGAGTTTCAGGATACCATCAGATCCGGATTGCCAAGGACGATCCCCAAAAGACCATGTTTTCCATAGAATGGGGATCTTGGCAATATACAGTGATGCCATTTGGACTGAAAAATGCCCCAACTATCTTTTCCAGGGTGGTGGTCGAAGCGTTCAAAGAATTTTTTCATAAATTTTTAGAAGCATATTTTGATGACTGGACTGTGTTTAGTTTGTTGAAAAACCATATTGAATGTCTAAGGCTAATGTTGGATAAATGTAGGCAGTGTCAAATTGCTTTAAATATTAATAAGTGCATCTTCTCCTCCCCATTTGGAGTACTATTAGGCCATATTGTATGCAAGCAGGGATTGTTGGTTGATCCATCAAAAATTGTAATTATAGTTGATTTGTCGCCTCCTACATCAGTCAAACAACTGCACACTACATTGGGACATACTGGCTATTACAGGAAATTTATCAAAGGCTATGCATAGATTACAACACCTATGGAGAAGATATTGAAGAAAGACTGTCAATTTAGTTAGACAGAAGAATGCCAGATGAGCTTTGACACACCGAAACAGAAGATGGTGATTGTGCCTATTCTAGTTTTTCTAGATTGGGCCAAAGTATTTCATGTGCATGTTGATGCATATTCTATTGCATTAGGAGAAGTACTGGAACACCCTGGAGAAGGGGATATCAACCATCCATTAGCTTTTGCTAGAAGGAAGCTATCTACAGATGAAATTAATTACACCACTATAGAGAGAAAAGGATTATCCATGGTGTATGCGCTGTAAACATTCTACCACTACTTGTTGGGAGGACACATTAAAATTTTCACAGATCACTCCACATTGAATTAGCTAGTCAACAAGCCAGTGTTGGGGGGTCGAATATGCATTTGGCTTCTGCTGTTTCAAGAATATGATTTTGAGATCATAGTTAAGCTAGGAAGAATGAATAAGGGACCTGACCACTTGTCGAGGTTGGAACATGGCGAAGAACCCACCAGTTTGAAGGATACATTGTCAGATGCACAACTGCTCGCCATTAGAAAGATTGATGACCACTTTGTAGACATAGTCCAGTTCCTTTCAACAGGAATGGAACCTAGTGAGTATACAATTCCCCAGAAGAAACAACTAGTGGTGTGTGTTGCAGACTTTTCATTGATAGTTGGTCAACTATACAATATAGGACCTGATGAGATATTAAAGAGGTGTATTATAGAGACAGAGCGACCACTGATCCTCATAGAATCTCATGAAGGCATTGTAGGATGACATTATGCAGGGAAAGAAACTGAGCGAAAGGTTCTGCGAGATGGCCTTTGGTGGCCTACCTTACACAGAGCTGCTAAAGATTATGCCAGAGCCTATGATGTATGTCAGAGAGTTGGAAAACCATCCCGAAGAGATAAAATTCCATTAGCACCGCAGATGACCCTACAAGCATTTGAAAAGTGGGCCATTGACTTCATGGGACCTATAAACCCACCAGGAAAGTGCACATGAGCAAGGTACATAATTATTGTGACAAAATACCTGACTAGATGGGTTGAAGCAAGAGCAGTCAAGGACTATAGTGAAACTACAGCTGGGTGTTTTATATTTGTTGACATAATAACCAGGTTTGGATGCCCCAGGACCCTTATGAGTGATCAAGGCACACACTTCATCAATAAGACAGTCAAAGCCCTAAATGAAGAATTTGCATTCCACCATCAGAAGAGTACACCTTACCATCCACAAGAAAATGGGACAGATGAAGCATTCAACAAGATCTTGGAGACAACATTAAGGAAGATTTACAGTGTGAATAGGGATGACTAGGATTTAAGAATATCTGTAGTACTATGGGCCTATAGAACCACTTGCAAGAAATTAACAATGCAAACCCCTTTCAATTTGGTTTATGGTCTTGAAGCTGTTCTC
>JASDQU010306925.1:33514-65014 GCA_032191745.1 Picea mariana | reverse complement strand
TCGATTCTAGTCTCTGTGTAACTTCCATGAATCTTCTTTGTATGTAGTAATATGTTGTTGGACTGCGCGTTGCTTCTATGATCTCTTCATTTTCTCAATTGTAGTGAGTGACTTCATTTGTGCTTGGACAGTGGAGGCCTGGTACTTCACCTCTTGTAGCTATGCTTCTAGTTTCCTTAGCTTCGGATCTTCTGTGAGGAATTCGTAGGTCTACGCACTACGATCACTCAATTTATTACATTCTTAGGTGAGTGCCTTGATCCTTCCAACTGAGCTCCTCGCATCTTCGTCCCTCTGATCGCATACTTCTTGCGGAGTGCTTAGAACTGCTTGAAGCTCTAACTATGTTACCTTTGCTTGAAGCTGCTAAATGGCCTCAGTAAGCTTTCCCACTTGAATCTCGGTTGACTCTTCTTCCTCCTATGCCAAGATCGACACAGAGAAAAGTTCTTTAGTAACTACCTCTTTGAATGCAGTCTACTCGATGAGCAGTTCATCTTTTTCTTTATGTAACTTTGCATTGTCCTCCTTGAACATCTCCTGAATTTCATCTTTCTCCTTCTCGTAGGCGGTTATGCAAGAATGTGAAACTCGTAGTTTCTCTAAGACTTCCTCCTTTTCTTTCTTCAAGGCTTCTATAGCCTTCTCCTTCTCTTCATGGACTCGATGAAGTCTAGCCTCTGTTACATCTGCTAGTCTTTGTAATTGGGTGGGATCATCCCCCAATTCTATAATATTCCGTGAAGAGGGCATAGTAGGTACTGCATGGCTTGAATGAATAGCTTGTTTTATGTCTTTGAGCTCTTTCTCGATTTGTTCATACAACGTCTCCTGCTTCGCTCCATGTCTCTGCAAGATATCCTCTGAAGCGTCCTCCATGGCTGCGATCATTAGACTGACATTGTCCTTTATGGGAACATTCTTCTACTGAGGCTTATTGGCGTGGGTATTCTTTCTTGCTGAGGGTTTCTGTGGAGAAACCTTCATTTTCTTCAATGTTTTGACCTCGTTATGGGGATCCTTTGGCAGTGTAACTTCGCCTTTGTCTTCCTTTTATCTTTCTTCCCCTCCTTCACTTGATTCACTTTTCCTCCTCCTCCTCCTTCGAGTGATTCAGGACTACTTTCCTCTGAGGTGTTGTCCTCCTCATCAGTTTCTATGTTCTGCACTTCCTCCTTTTTCCTATTTTCCTTCGTGCTGCTCTGCCCGGCATGCTCGACCCAGATGACCAAGGGGCTTCCAATGATGTCAGGGTCAGAGAGATCTGCATCTTCCACTAGTACAAGGAACCCTTCTGGCCATTATTTTGTGATATCCTCGATGTCTTCATCAGCCAGCTTATAGTAGGACTGTAGCTCCTCCTTAATATCATCTATGTGCATAGTGATATAGATAAAGTGTCGATCTGCGTGGAACTTTGCTAGTAGTTTGTACTGGTGCAATGTGTTCTGGGTCATGCGTGGAAATGCCTCAATAGCACACTTGAACTGCTGGTAGTAGGCATGGAAGACAATGCTCTACTACCATTGCTTCGACATATCATTTGTATACCACAAGGTGGAGAACCTTGTGGCCAACAGCTCCGATGGCTCAACTTCTAGAAATGTCGCTCCTTTCGGCATTTGCCAAGGGAAAAATGCGATTAATACAAGTAAATAGCTAAAATGGAATTCATACCCGTGATCCTGCGCTTCGTGGTAGTCTTTATTGAGCTTGTTGATGAGGTAACTCGCCCAATTCATTTGCATTCCTTCTACACATGTCCCTGCGAAGTCTACTACGAATCCAGTGACTCGTGTCTTATGGTTATTTCTGATGAGCTTTCCAGTTATAATCTTACAAGCTAGGCGCACTGCATCATCCTGGATGGAGGCTAACTTGTAGCCTCACTTCTCCTTTTCTACATCGCCATAGTCCTCCTTTATTTGTTGTGCCAGGGAGCGATCTAAAGCCTTCCCTGGGTAGAATTGTTGAGGGTCTGGTCCCTGCATGCTCAGTCCTATGATTAGGTGGATCAATGTTGGATCCATAGTGATGTGCCTATTGATCCATATATATCCTTTGTGATAGCATGAAAAGAGGAGTTTAACACAAGTGTTAAACTCCTGATGTCAGCCAAAGTGAGGGATCTTCGTTACATTCAGGATCGTGGACTATGCGAGCTCCTTTATCTAGGACTGGGAGACTATGTGTGGCTTCTTCCCAGTCATCTTCATCAAATACCTATGCAGCACGAGCATCACGTAGTTCTTCCTATCTCCAAGGTTAAATTCATTGTTCTTCAGAGCTGGGATCTATCCTAACTAGTGTCCAACTACATGTATCCCCTTCGGGATGTATGTAGTGATCATCGTGTACTCAAAGTCACGTGGGATATTGTGGTGGTTAACTGCACCAGCCAAAGGACGTATATAATGTGGCAATACCAATGGGATCTTCTTCGCATTAGCCAGATCATAGCGGTGCTTTCTTTTCTTCTTGGTAGTACGTCTAGAATGACATCTAGTCGAGGGGGATGCTTGTAGTCCTCCAGTCAACGACACCTATATTCCTACAGACATAACTCTCTCATCCATGAGCTCCACAAGAATATCCTCCACAGACTTCTCTAATGCGCTAGCTTTGCCTGACATTCACACTTGTAACCAAATAGATCGGATAGCTGAATGGACAAGCAAGGTAATCAAACGGATGGTGAGGTATAGAAAGAACAACGTGATATACAATCGATTCTCTACTAGCTTGGATAATCATGGGTGGAAAAAATTGGTCTCGACGCAGCGCCCAACAGGTTAAATAAGAAATCATCGTAACAAATTCCTCCAACAGGCAGGAATGCGTAAATCAATGTGAATCATTTTATTATGGTTCTATCCCAATGGTCCAATGACAATATTTCCGTTAATAAGTGAGTTTCTAGCCACTCTGGAGCATTACTCTAACGGTTGGGGCACCTCCAACGGTCATATTTCTTCGCCTTGGTGAAGTCCCATTCTGCGTGGTTCTGCTATTCTGGCGAGGTTCAAGTTTTGTAGATCTGTCTCCTATGAAGTCTTCTCTGAAACTTCCTGTAGTTTTTTTGACTTGGCTTTCTTCTTTTTGAGCTTCCTTGCCTTCTTTCTTGTGATCTGAGTCTCTAGGTTCCTCTTTCCATTCTTATTCTTATCTTCTCTTAGCTTAGTAGCTTTGCACTGCTGATGTTCTATCAAAGATTTTAAAGGTAATGCCTCTTCTCTTATTAACTCTAGGTTAGGTATTCTTCTTTCTTACAAGGATAGGTCCTTCAAACCTTTTTGCATTCTTTCAACCTCAACAGTTAATTCTCTTGCCCTCTGTTGTTTCAACTTATCCTCTTGTTCTTCTATTAGTCGCTCTATTCTCAATCTATGAGATCCCTTTGTTCTTGCTTTTTATTTTTTGTAGCTTCTTCCTCTACTTTACTTCTAATCTGATCCTTCTTGATCCAAGTCATTCCTAACAAAAGTGGAAAGGGGACGTTGTTCTCAACAAATTTAATGACTTCAAAATCTTATTCAGTCGATGTTTCATAAGAAATCATAGGTATATTAGTGACTTTTCCACATAGGGTTATCATATTTCCTTTAAACAAGCCTATCTTTCCCATTGAATGTATTGTAGAAGGCTTTCCCAAAATTTTCCAAGTGCTTTCTGGCATAATATTCATGTGTGTTTCTTCATCCAAGACATAGTCTATGTCGAAGTCTTCTATTCTTGTAACTATCCATTGTTTTTCTTTCAGGATCTCTGGTAAAATGATGTCTCTGTGATCATTCATTACTTCTTTTAACTATATTAACATAGTCTCTGACTCTTTTTCTGAATGATTATTTAACATATCCTTAGTATCTTGACCTTATTTATAGTTTCTTGTCTATTGTTCATCTTTTCAACTTTAGCAATCATTCTTGGAAAATCCTTAACTTCATGACCAATAGATTTACAACAAAGACAAATAGGACCTGTATCAGGGAATTCCTTAGCAAGATGTCCCAATCTTATGCAATTATAACACAATTTCAATCCTCTCTTTATTTTAAACAAGCCCCAAACTTTCTTTCTTGTAATGCATGCCCACCTTGTTTGTATACAATTTTTATTTTTTCTCCATAGAGAAAGGTTTGGGTCCCACAGTTTCCCCTCTCCCCCTGACGGATCGCTCTTGAAGTTCTTCTCAACACTCTTCATTACAATGGCACTCTTAGTAGAAGAAACATTGATGTATTTTGGCTATACATATGCTCCCAACCTCACACATCATGGGGCATCTATTATCACTAAAATTTCGTCTGCAACATTGCACGCAAATGGTTACAGAAATACAGAAATGTCAACAATAGTTAGTTCACCTGCAGCAAAAATATGCATTTCAAAAGGAAAAAACTATACAATTAGGAAAAAATTGACATGCGCAAACTCACTAAAGGAAGCTTGTGCACAGTGCATGGGCCAACAAAGTCTGTAGAGTGCACAATGCGCCAAATGTGCGACTGTGTACGAGAAAAGATGCACACTCCTGAGAATGACACATTTATGGTTCTTGTTTCCCCCCAACCACTTATGGACCAACTCCCAACTTGATTGGACCTCCATATCTGAGAGAAATATGAATGGGGGGTTGGTCAAGGACCAAAGGGTGCCCTAAAGGGACCCTTGTTCACACTAAGAACCAGTTGAATTTTTTCTTGAAGAAATGATATAAATGGAAGCCATGGGTGCACTAAGAAACCAAGATCTTCATAGTATTGTTATGCTGCATCAATCCTCCCTTGATAACCCTCTTTTCTCCTTGGAGTATTCAAGCACCATTGTAATAGGCCATTCCACTCACCTCTTGAGGGAATAGGCATTGATTTTCTTCATCATTTTCCATTTTTCTTCCATTTTAAGAAGATCTTTCCATTAGGGAACTCAAGAGCCCTCCCAATGAGGAAGAGGGGACTCATAAGTCCTCATTTTTCTCTATGGTTTTTTTCCAGCTAATATAGTTATCCATTGGTGGCATAATATTGGTCACTGGTTGATTGTTTATGGTTATAAGTTTCTTATGCATTCTAGTTTTTATTTCCTTAGTTTTTTTTATTTTGTTTATTTGTTTATTACATGTGTTTTACTTGTTTAAACCACTCACAAACTTTTGTCTTGTATAGCAAGCCCAAATAGGCATGCAAGTACCATTTTTTTTCTCACCCAAGTGACGAAATGAGCACAACAAACGTAGCCATCACATCTCTTCTCAGAGATAAGCTACCACCATTCTAGTGAGTCATCCACTCTGTAATTTTATAGTTTTTGTACATTCTCTCATTAATAAAAATTATGAATTTATGTATATTTGTGTTTAATGAATTTTTTTTTTGTATCTTGCAATATATATGTATATTTCATTTTTACATCTCTTCCTTCATTTCATTCTCAAAATAATATGGATCAGTGGTATCAAAGAAGACTAATTTATGTTTCTTATGCATGTCCCCGACGAGGTTAGGATATAGAAAGTTGGGTATCAATCTAGTTTACCTTGCAGATGACCACTCTTACTAGCCCAAGTGACCTCCCATGGAGGAATATAAGAGGAATGAGGGATCAGAAGGTCTCATCAAGATGTTTCTCGTTGAATCCCTCATGCAATAGAGGAACGTGATGTTGGAGACTTTTTCCCAAATCCTTCAATGATTGCTGAAAATAATAGGTGCGTCTTCATCAAGAAGTCACTTTGGATATGATACCCCATTAAAGGCATAAGTTAATGTATATATTCCCATATTTGAAGGTTAGATTGATGTAGATGATTTGGAAAAATTGTTAAATTTTCTAGAAGGTTATTTCGTTGTTCACAATTTTTTCGACGGAGAAAATGACACCTTTTTTCTCCTTAAGGCTCTCCCCCATGTCAAACATTGGTGGGAAACTTACTGGAATAAAAGTTCCATATAGGTGTTTGGAATAATTGGGGCTAAGCCCACTTGGTATTTTTTTATGGATGCAGTCAAAGAGAAATATTACCCTATGGGAAACTATGATGACTAGTACATGAGATGGAGCATGCTACATAAAAAATGGGACCAAATAGTTCCGTGTTCTCGAATACCTTCCATACCTTGTGCACCAATATGGGTATCCAAGACTCTGAGTGACATCTATTTTTGAAATACCGTGAGGCTCTACACAAGTACATTCGAACCAAAAATGGATTTTCTGGACATCTCATCACCAAGAGCCACTTATAGTAATGTTGTCAAAATCGAGAAGAAATTTAAGAAACATACAAGAGGGAATTTGGGTCTGCAAATATGCAACAAGCAAAGTATGGTAAAGGCATCACTAACTCACAGAACAATCAACCTCAATATAACGAGTCCAAGCCCTAAGAAAAGAAGAGCAATGGGAAGACGAAGAAGGACACTAGCAAGTGGTGTGACTTCCACAAAATCCATTGGAAGAACACCAATGAATGTCGCTCGAAACTGCCATTGGTGGCTGAGATCAAAGAAATAGAGCCGACCCCTGACTCAAACTCCAATTTAGACAATAATAAAAGGAGATGGATAATTGATTTAGAATCCAAAACTACGATCGTGATCGCAACAATCCAACTAGAAGAATGATAGGATCCTGAGGAGAGGGAGAACCTTTTAGACTCATATATGTGGGTGAAGGGGACCCCATTTGATTTTATTTTTGATAGAGGAATCCATAATAACCTCATATCAACATAGGTCTTCAAGTAGTTTGATTTGCTGACAATACCACACCCACAACCATATAATATCGGATGGTTCTACCATAGATGAGATATTTGTGTCAGCCAACAATGGCTCCTATCATACGACATAAATCCCTTCAAGGATGAGGTACTGTGTAATGTTTCCCCACTGGAAGTATGTGATTTTCTATTAGGCTAGCCATATATATGGATGTGTCACGTTGTTTATGAGTCTCGACCCTGTAGGATCATTATTACTTTGGGGGGTCATCCCTACAAGATACCAGAGGTAGTTATGACTACTATACCAAAACAATAGTGCCACAAAGTAATATCTCATACCACAAAATTCATCCTCTTTCAAAACATGGTTAAAAAATAAGGACATTGCAACCATTGCATTCACGGCCCAAGAACATTCTATCCAACAAAAGCAAATCAACAAGATTGTAGAATAACACCAAGATATTCCTACTGCACCTACGGTGGTGCCTCCACACTACCCATTCAAATTAAGTTATGATAAATCCCTTCATGTTCTTCATGTCAAATATTCATCGATAGAGTCCTCCCACACTCAGGCAGATCATGCAGTTAGATTGGTTCATAACATCCTTCAACAAGCTAAGTAGGGCGACTTCTTTAGTAAGGCAAGCAACTCACGAAGGTTCAAATTCAGCAAATGCTTCCCTGGGGACCTGACGCAATGGAGGCCATTCATGCCTAATAGGGGAGGATTTATCCAAGTGGAAATCAGTGTCCGCCCACCTATTCCACTGGCTCAAAATAGGGGTTTCCACCTTAGCAGTTTTTCTACATCTTTTCAAGTTCTAAACTTTTGGGGTCGTTTTGAGGCCCTAAAAAATTTTTTTTGGGCCCACCATAGTCACATTTTAGGAATTATCTAAAATTTTATGTAAACATGTGTATTCCTCACATATACCTTTCAAACGAGCTATCGTGCACCCCAAACATAGATCATATGAAAAAGTTATGCCTTTGGGAAGTTGACGTACCAATTACCCCAATTAGGGCCCGCAAAAATTTTGGAATTTCATCTTCCGGGGTTAGGGTTTTGGATTTTCTTTACGATAAAAAGGCCTCTAGAGACTCATTTTAAATATCACCATATTATTTTTAATGAGAGTAGCCATCAAATCTCTTCTCAAAGATAGGCTTCCACCATTCTAGCGAGTCATTCACTCTATAATTTTACAATTTCTATACATTCTCTCATTAATAAAAAATTGTGCATTACTGTATCTCCCTGTTTATTGCAATATTTTTTTGCATCTCTCAACATCTCTTTATATTTCATTGTTACATCTCTGCCTTCATTTCATTCCCAAAATAATATGTATCAAACTAGAAGGAGGCTCAAACCCCTTATTTTTATTAGCACCAACTCAAAGGAAGTCGTAACTGCCCTACAAGAACCAAACTTATATTTGAAGACACAAATCTTCTTGTGCACCACCCAACATCCTATAAATATAAATGTGATACTCAACCTATCAATGTCATTGTCACTATCACTATCACTATCACCAATATACTGTAATTGTCATTGTCACCATCTCTGTCACGATCACTGTCATTGTCACTGATATGTATTCACTGTCACTATCTTTGTCAATGATATTGACACATCACCATCACAAAAAATATATCCACTACAACTGATACATTATCATTATAAAAACTAGATCCACCATATCTAATACATCATCATAATCAAAACTAGATCCACCATAACCGATACATCATCATCATCAAAACAAGATCAACATCATCAAAACTAGATCAACATCATCAACCTAGGAACATTTAGAAATTGGGTTCACATAAATATACTAGGTCTACATGGTTCCACATATAAACCCCAACATCACTTCTTAAATTTATCTTCAACAACTATTTCGGACTAGTTTTTGGATTAGTCACAAAACCTAACTTCCAACAAGTATAACTTTGTACTTGTAATGAATAAAGGTATGAAAATTGTACCCAATATTCCTTCAGATATCGTCTCTAAAATTCTTCCAATTTTGTGCTCATTGATATACCACTGAAAACAATATATAGTGGAAATGGAAGACCTTCCTGAATCCTAGCCTATTCTAGAGAGCACACTTGTACAACATGCCATGCACTCAATATTTGATATATGATTTTGAAATTCACACAAAATGTACTACAGACTGTACTATTTCCAAAGCATTTTTTTTCAGAAAATATGGATAATTTATGAATAAGTTATGATTGTTTTACCCGAAACACCTGTTCGATACTAGTTACAGGACTAATAAAAAACCCTTCCTTCCACATAGTGTATCTCCAAACATACAACGACCCAAAATCTGACATTTGTACCATAGGTACCTTGATATGTCTTCTGAATAGCCTCAAAGTTTCACTATCTAAATCATTCTAGAAAACAAGTTATAGAAAAAATAACAGGATGGCCTTTAACGAACATACTTGAGAACACATCATCACAAGACTTCATCTTCCTTTAGAATTTCACCCTTCTTCACTTCATCTTCCCTGTGAAATTTGATGCCAATCTTTTCCTAAGAGATCAAAATATTGAATGACGAAAAAGCAGAGGTTCTTAATGTGTATTTATACTTTTCCAAGTACCTCCTTTAATTGACTTTAGGGTCTACTTGTAACTTCTTGTTTGCAACAACGTTTTCTCTAGTAATTGACTTTAGGGACAAATTATAGATTCTTGACCTGGGGCTTCTGGACCATACTTCAGGGCTTCATCATTAAGCCCTTTTGGCATTCCACCTACCATTAGAGATTGCTTGACGATGACTATCAATCAATGGATGTTTTGCATACATTTGAAATGTTCTTCATACTCGTTTTCTTCAATAAACTATGGTATTCATGACCACACCTATGGGTCTTCTTAACCACTTAGCCACTTAACCATATTTCTAGGGATTCTTGTAATTTTCTTCAAAGTGTCTTCCCAAGAGGGCCATGCTTAAATATACGCCATAAGACGACCACTTTGGATACTTCTTCAAATACACCCATCCCTTCTAGAGGCTTCCAAACTTGGTTCTAGGCTTCTTCTAGGATTGACATAACCTTATTTGGGGATTCTTCTAGGGTTCAAATCAATGACAAACAATTTTCCAACAATATCCCCCTTTGGCATTGATGGCAATAATTATACTCCCCATGTGACCATTTCTCTCCATGTCTTCATGCTTTTGATGTTTCTCTCCCACTTTGACAACAATGGAAAAGGGTAACTCCCCTTAACAATATACCTTCTTTTGAAAATATATCAATCTGTCTTCATGCTTTTGATCTTTCTCTCTTGCTTTTGTTCTTTCTCTCTCCTTTTGAAATTAAGGGTAACTCCCTCTGATGATTTCTCTCCCCTTGTCTTCTTTGCAAGATGTGATGTAGATCAATGTGGGTCTCCATGTATATGATTCCTTTAATCTCTTGCAAGGATTCTTGTCCATAGATACTTGATGTTATTTTAATCTATTGGTGTATATTAAAAGCTTTGATGTAAATTTTCCTTCATCACTTGAATTCAAGTATTCATGGCTTGTCATGTCTTCATTGAGATAACATCAATCACCTAATCATTCAATAATTTTCCCTTGACAACATAACTCCTCTTGACAGTTTATCTCCCCTTGTTTTGTTGTTCCTCTCACGAATTTACTTCTTATGACTAATTGGTTCCAACTGTCAATATGATTCCTTTCTGGAACATATGATTTAATTAACATTCTTCTTGATAACAATCACAATGAGGCTTTCTACAATAACTCTTGAGATCATGCTTTCATCCACTGTCATGCATATTTTTGGTACACGGTTGTAAGACCCTAGGTTCAATTTATCTAACCAACAAAACCCTTCAAATACTGACCCTTTTGGCATCACCTTCCTGCAAGTTAAGTCTCACTCGAGGCATCTATTGGGGCTTCAGGAACCAATTTTATGAAGGAACAAGTAGATGGGAGGTGGTCATCATAGTCATTCTTACTTATTTACTTTGTACACATTATCCTTTTTCTATTATTCATTGGTTATTTATTATTTGAACCTACTATTCATAAACAATCACATGAATCACACACATAGAGACACATAGTTAATGTGGTTCACCCAATCCTTGGCCTATGTCCACAATGGATGGCTTCTTTATTATTCTTTATATAATCAATCTAGGCTTTCTCACTGTGCTACAATATATTCATCATGTTATTAGTCCCCACCCTACCTAGACGCTCTACAGTGAAAGCCTCTCTCTCCAAAACTTTCCCTAAACCTTGAGACACATGATCTCTCTCATTCTTAGTCTATTCTTTCAACACCAACAACAATATTCACTCTACTCTAGCAACCTATTTTACCTGGCCCATTACATATTTATACATAGAATTTAGGGCTCAAAACCCTATTTGCTTATCCCCAAAACCTTATTAAAACTCATTATGACTCATTACAACTCATGTTGACTCGTTGTTCGGATGTGATTTTCTTTCTTTTTCATCTGAATGCTGCTTTTGCATTCTCGACTATTTTTATTCCTTATTTTGCACGTCTCTCTTCTTTTTCATGCTAAATTATTATCCTTCCTTTTAACCCCTTTTATATTCCTTCTTTACTGAATGCGCCTTTACTATGCACTTCTCTCTTTCTTTCTTTCTTTCTCTCCCCCTTTGACATTAAGGGTAACTCCCTATGATGATTTCTCTCCACCTGTCTGCTTTGCAAGATGTCATGTAGATTAGTGAGGAGCTCCATGTATATGATTCCTTTCATCTCTTCCAAGGCTTCTTGTCCATTGATACTTCATGTTATTTTAATCTATTGATGTATATTAAAATATTTGATGTAAACTTTCCTTCATCACTTGACTTCAAGTATTCATGGCTTGTCATGTCTTCATTGAGATAACATCAATGACCTAATCATTCAATAATTTTCCCTTGACAGTATAACTCCTCCTGACAGTTTGTATCCCCTTGTTTTGTTGTGCCTCTCACGAATTTCCTTCTTATGACTAGCTGGTTCCATTTGTCAATATGATTCCTTTCTAAGCCATATGATTTAATTAACATTATTCTTGATAACAATCACAACGAGTATTTTTGCAATATCTCTTGAGCTCATGATTTCATCCACTGTCATGCATATTTTTGGCACGCGATTGTAAGACCCTAGGTTCAATTTATCTATCCAACAAAACCCTTTAGATACCATCCCTTTCAGCATCACCTTCATGCAAGTAAAGTCTCACTCGAGGCATCTATTGGGGCTGCAAGAACCAAGTTTATGAAGGAATGAGTGTATGGGAGGTGGTCATCATAATCATTCTTACTTATTTACTTTGTACACATTATACTTTGTATGTTATTCCTTGGTTACTTATTAATTGAACCTAATATTCATAAACAATGACATGAATCACACACATAGAGACACATAGCTAACATGGTTCACACAATCCTTGGGCTACATCCACAATGGATGGATTCTTTATTATTCTTTATGTAATCATTCTAGTCTTTATCACTGTGCTATGATAGATTCATCATGTTATTATTCCCCACCCTACCTATATCCTATGCAGTGCAAGCCTGTCTCTCCAAAACTTTCCCTAAACCTTGAGACACATGATCTCTCTCATTCTTAGTCTATTATCTCAACATCAAAAACCATATTCACTCTTCTCTAGCAACCTACTTTTCCTGACCCATTACATATTTATACATAGAATTTAGCACTCAAAAATCTACTTGGGTATCCCCAAAACCCTATTACAACTCATTCTGACTCATTACAACTCATGTTGACTCGTTGTTCGGGTGTGATTTTCTTGCTTTTTCATCTGAATGATGCTTTTGCATTCTCGACTATTGTTCTTCATTCTTTTTCACATCTCTCTTCTTTTTCATGATGAACTATTATCCTTCCTTTTCACCCCCTTTATATTCCTTCTTTATTCTCTTGCTTTATGCTATTTTTTAAGTCTCCACCAAGTATATTTTTACTGCACACTCCAATCCTGAATGCGCCTTTACTATGCATTTCTCTCCTGCCTTCTCTTTTTTATTTTGTTTCTACGCATCTCCTCTATACTTAGGATTTTCCTAAAAAATGTATCCAAAATTATTTTCTAATAGGCTCTCAACACTCACTTGTGGCTCGTCCCGAGCCACTCAGGCATGTTGCATCGTGCTCCTCCATGCTTCCATGAGATTTTAGATGGTTTCCCTCATTGCCACAACTACTTTCGTTACTTCTTATTTTCCCAAAAAAATTCCTATGACCTACGTAGTCAAGGTTGTAAGTTTATCCTATGTGTCGCACAATTCTTTCTTTGTCATTACCTACATCATGGCCAATGCCCCTATTAACCTGAGTGATTTATTCTACAAAGGTTCCAATTTCTACTCAATATTCTTCTGCTCTACCTGCATCTTCTCTACTTCATTGTATATATGTCTATTTGCAAGGATGGTCTTCATCCATTCATCATACAATAGAGTTTTGATTCTTTCATTGTTTTTTCGGGCCTGCTCCTATGCACTTCTTATTCTATCCTCGATCTCATTTAGCTCTGGATTCATGATGAGATTTTTCCAAATCTACATACTCTCGTTGCACAAGATCATGCACTCCTAGCCTAGGCTCTTAATATTTTCCACTGAGGTTTTCAATGTCCTTTCCATTTTCTCCTTTTCCTCAAGAGGTGTTTGTGGCACAGTGTGTGATTCCAAGTCTTCAATATTGGTGTGGAAGCCTTTGATGACTCCGTTGATTCTTGAGACTTGTTCTTCCACTGTGGCCTCGACCCCATTGATACTTATGGGAACTCCTTATATATCTTTTGGATGACCATTTGTATCCACTGTGCCATTTTCTCAGCCTTGTCCTTCTCTTTTAGTGCTTTCTCACCATTTTCCTCAACCTCTCTCTTCACGTTCATCATTCTTTCAATTTTTTCTTCAACCTCGCTCTTCTCTTGCATGGAAGTTGGATACTTTTGTTGCAATTATTCCTTTTCGTCTGTCACCTTGGTTAACTCTCTGCACACTAACTCTGCACAGAACCTTATCTCATGCATAATACCGACATGTAAGATCTATTGTACTCTTTTGTGCACCTGATAAATGGATAAGTTCATATGAATTAGTTCTCTCACCTGCTCTGGCAGTTCTTGCATCGGGAACTCGACTGCATCTGATGTGATATTCAACACTCTACACCCAACTGCTAACTATGAAAGGAGTGAAATGGTAGTCCGTACTTCCTTAATCGGGATTTTTGAGAGTTCTTCACCTCAACCTCTCCCGAGTGTTATCCTCACTATCTCCAATAGTTGTTGTATAGTCATCAATTGGTCATGCACCTTCTGGTGTAGTTCATCTTGTTTCTGTGAATCTTCTTCAATTGCCTCCTCTACGAAACCCCGCACTTGGTAGTCTATTCTATCCATGTTGTCATCTGTCAAATTATAGACAAGATATACTTTGTGGGATTTCATATTTTTGTGCATAGCTATGGTTGGGCCCTTCCCCTTGTGTTTTCGTTCAACAACTACTATTGAGACTATTTATTGCATGTCTTCTGTTGATGGTATTGTCTTCGACATTTTCCCTATGATTTTTCATTCCTCATTCCCCTATCCCTCAGTTAGTTTTCCCTCTTCATTGTCTCGTTCTTCTTCTTCATCATGGTGCTTTGTTTGTTCCCCTTGAATTTTCCACTATTCCTCCCAATCATTGGAAATTAGGAATACATCATCCACTATCAACTTGTAGCTTGTTGGAAATCACTGGCATGCATGGTATCTTTTGTCTTGAATGTACATGTGGTGCATCCATTCTTTAAAGCGCATAATATCTTGGTAAGTCTCTGTAGTATGGGTGGTGATGTGCGGTCTGTGCATTATGACATGTCTAATTTATTCAAGATAGAAATAGAATGTGGAATTTTTATCTAGTTGTCTCCTCTTGTTTTTCGTATCCCATAAATTTTCATATCACGCAATTGCAATACCTCTACTTGATGTTTTCAAAAACCAGAAATCGTCGATCTCCTTCCATCCAGCTAGTGCGATCAATATTAGAATCCAAGAATAATGAAATTGTGTGCCTTTCTGCTAGTATTATATGAAATCTACCAAAAACTGATTTACCATAAATATGTCCCAATTTATTTGGATCCCCTTTGTGCACTTTGTCGTAGCTGTGATTACTGCAGTTGATACCTTTGCAACATTTCCTTAGTAATTTGAAGGACAATACCCATGTCACAATTCACACAACATCATCACTTATGTGTGCCACATCCAACCCTTGCTTCTTGTTGAGCACTCAACACACCCTAAAAATACTATGTCAAATTTTACCTTTTTGGGTACCACTTGATCTTTTTCACTGTCTAATTCAACTTCATTGTGAAAATGTTTCCTTTGCTTATCATTTTTTACTCTCATTGAATCTTCCAAAGTTTTCTTGAATCTATAAAAAATCATGAATTAAAAATACTTAGCACTTAAATAAGGAATCAAAAAACAAAACACTTCCACTCGACGGGCTCAAATATTCGGCATTGGAAGGAATTAAAATATGACTGAAAATCATTGGAACAAATGGCATTCACTGAACGCTGATCTTCACCAGCATCGGCAAAATAAATTTTTCTTTTGCGACAAGAATCACACAAGGATATCGTCGAAAATTGATCCTCTTCGACATCGGTGAAAGGCTAAAAGAACAAATGTTAGCAAAAAAATAAATGATATCATCGATGGCTGATACCAGACATGCTTAGTGAAATGGAGAAGACCAAACCATGATGAAAGCTTGGACCACGCTAAAATTTTTCTCTGTTCGCTGACTCCCAAAACGTTTCGACAGCGGGAGTTTTGAAGATGATAACCCAAAATAAAATACACGATAGGTTTATCCTTGATCGTCGATCCCCACTACCTTTTCGGCATTGGCTATCCTAGTCTTAGTTTAAGAATGCACAACTAGAAGAAAGTCCTGACTCCGACTAATGCTCGCGAGTTAAGTCATCGGTCTTCATTGCCACATGTCCCAAGCCAGTTTCTCCACATTAGCACCATACAATAAAATTGATCGGTGTCAGAAGTTTTTCATAGAAGAACATCATCTAAAACACCCGTAACATATTTCCAACCCCTGATCCACCCACTAGGAAAGCAACACGATGGCACATTTTAGCGCTAGATACATTGCGATCTAGAGAATTTAAGGGAATAATTAATTCCAAATATCGCATTAGTTTCTAATTCATGCACGAATCAAAAGGACCATTTGCATTTACCAAAATAACACATCACCCTCCGCGCCTCTACCATCAACCCATGATGAATTAAATTGTAGAGATTTCGTGGTAGATTTGTTTGAATTTCGCTTATCACCTGAATTAATTGGTTGATATGATCGGTAATTTCTTCCTAGTTAAATCATCTTGAGCCATTGTAAACAAGATCATTTTGCACGCAAAGGAATTTCTGAGCATCGAGAGGAGAGAGACGAGAAATTCAAAATATTCCAAGCCTTCGTAATTATCGAATAACCAGGTTTAGCGTGATTTACAGGTATGTACCAGTGTGGATTTCTCATGATTACACTTTATACATGTATTCT
Organism: Picea mariana; assembly: GCA_032191745.1. Classification (NCBI taxonomy): domain Eukaryota; kingdom Viridiplantae; phylum Streptophyta; class Pinopsida; order Pinales; family Pinaceae; genus Picea; species Picea mariana. The sequence goes on along the minus strand of JASDQU010306925.1, from coordinate 48,616 downwards.
ACCCAGTGTTACTCTATACATGGTCTCTAAAGGATTTCATTTTTTGATTGCAAGAAAGATGCCTCCGAGTATTGGATAAGAATAGCTTGGGAGGCTCATCGGGAAATTCAAGAAAATGGGCCAAGTATTAGAGGAACTAGATCAAAATCAAGAAGGAAATGAAGGATATCGTGCTCTCCGATTTTGGCATGCCCGATGACCTCGGTGACTTACGCAACATAGTCAAATCACACATCGAGCAAGACTCAACATGGGCAGAAGAAATAAAAAAGGTGACAAAAACAATGCCTGATCAGGTGCGACAGTTTATGGAACACCCGATCAAAACTCAGGCTATGCTCCAACAGTTAAGTGTGAGTCTGATCAAGTATTCGGCACATGTGGTATAAATAAGAGAGATTTACGTGGCCTTGATGGAACAACATAGATTTCCATATGATAACACCTGCGAGGAGTTGTTCATCCAGTGGTCAGAGTATGAGAAGAGTCACCCTTTTAAAGTGATATATTGAGATGACTCATAGAAAAATCATAGGAGGGAACGCCATGTGGAAAATTATATTTTACTTATATTTACTTTAGCCATTATTTTTAGTTAATTTTACGTTATAAATAATAGCATCGATTGATTAGTCATAGGTCGATGGTTGTTACAAGAAACTCTCATTTTTGGTTTTCTTAAGAATTATTTTGGAGATTCCTTTAATTGAGAATTCCTTTTGGAACAGAGACAAGTTTAAGTTTTCATCAAATGTGTGTATGATTGGATGTAGAGAAGAACTATTTCCTATCTCATCTCATGAATGGATGAAGTAACGAGTAAGAGCTATTAAATCTATTGATAATTTATCTGATGTAATGTTTTATAGTTCTTTATTTAATGATTAAAATGAATCTTTGTGTTATTATGTGATTGATGATTAGAGTTGAGTGAATTATTTTTATTGCCATTGTTTATCACATACATGTTTTCTTATGATGATTTGTATCTCAATCAGTAATTTGATATTCACATGGTTAATGTATTAGTACTAGGCCTGTGGTATACAATCATTGTCTACATGCTAGCATGTAAGGGTTATCCCAAGCCCAGCCTCTTCTCCAATAGTTAAAGTTTGTTCCCATTTGTTTCCTAGTTGGTTTATACTGACTTTCCACCTTATACCAGTCACACCTAAGAGAAAATAAAAAAAGAGAGAACGTCTGAATTGAAGGAGAGGCCTTCACAAGAAAACGTAAAGCCCATTGATTAATTGGTCGGATCGCGAGATTTGGAGAACCATTCCATTATTAAATGATATAGAGTCTAATTGTGCCTTGATGGTTGGTTTGGTTCCTGTTGTTGATTTAAAGTCATTTAGGACCCATCAACATAATTGCCACTAGAAGGAGGGCCTAAGAATGAATGGCTAAATACATATTCCATATAATATTTCAGACAGCCTATAGATTCAAAACAGACCACATGCATGGCTAGTCATTCCCAAGATAGCCCACACACATTGAGTACTCCTTAAACAAGTAAAGCACCCCAGCCTGAGGAAGAACACTTATTCCCTGATATACCTTACACTCTTCCTCACGAGGAATTAAATCAATTTATAAGAATCACAAGAGCATACGCCCGACAGATCGGTGCGTTCTCCTTAGCTCCAATACTTCCTTGAAGACAAAAAATAATAAGACCAATGGTTGAAACCCCTAACCAGGTATTTGTGCACACAGTAGAAGACCTAATAGATTTTGTGATCACCGAAATCAAACATCCTCTTAATGTAATCCTTGAAATTCCAGCCGATGACGTCTCTAAGTCGAACGATTTTTCAGAAGAATAAGAGTTTAACTCAGGATCCGAAGATGTGGAAGACAACAATGACCATGATGAAGAAAAGGGAAACCCACCTTAGAACAATCAACCTTGGTTGGCCAGAGATGTTTTGGCCATCCCTTGATGAGTACATAACCTTCCCAGACATCCAGAGAAATTACTTCCTAAATTTGACCCTGAAACCTTAGGATTGCCTAAAGATCATATCAAGATATTCATACTAGCTATCAAAATTATGAATTTCCAACATGAAGACGTAGTTCGTAGACTTTTCCCCTGCAATTTTGAGAATTCATCTTCCACATGGTATTTTAACTTACCTATAGGATCCATAACTAGTTGGAGGAAGTTTCAAAAGGATTTTCTGGATAAATTTGCAGAAGAAACTACTACAGGAGCTTTGATGGCTGAGTTGTTTGTCACCACCTTGAGTTCGAAGGAAAGAGTCAAAGACTTCAACCAAATATTCAAAACTATATTAAATAAATTCTATCCCAAAGCTAAACCTACTCAGGAGTTGCAAATCGAAGTATACGCTAATTCTCTCCCAACTTCTATTTCCATTTTTTTGAAGAGGGCTTCCAAACTAACCCTTCCTGAGAATTTTGAAGAAGCCAAAATGATAGAATTCCAAATGAAAGGATGCAAAGAAAATCAGGTCTCCTTAGTTAAGAAAGAATCTCAACCCCCTCTTCGGAGAGGGCTATTGCTCACTAGAACCCCAGGGAAACATGAAGAACAAGTTCCTGAAAAGGGAAGTGGAGACATAGAGGACCTACAATGCATGGTTAAGAAGTTATCCAATGAAATCATAGACATGCAAATAAGTGTAGGGGAATGAAACCAAGGCCAAAGGCCCTATAATCATTTCTTTAAAATAAAACTATTGTTCAAGGAAATTGAGCCTCCCCAACCAACCTAAACAACAATCTGGGAAATCTAGCATCTGATTCTTTCTGTACCTATCATAAAGAGAATCACTCTAAAAGAGACTGCCCTCGATGGATACATGCCATTAATTTGATGGCCAACTAGTTTCTATATGTGGTTTCCTTGACCGAACAACCGAGCCGCTCTAGTATGAATATTGTCAACCAGGAAGAAATCAATCCACCAGAAGAAACAACCAAGTTAATATGGGATCCTGACCTAGCCATGCCTTCTAATGACCTATTTGAGGTTCAAGAACCACCCCCTGAAGTCTTAGCTATGAAAACATGAAGTAGGGGTCAACCTATCTCAAACAATCTTACTGCTACCCAAAATTTTGAAGGAAGAACAACTCTCGATCACTTGAAAGCATATTTTTCTCCCTGTAAGAACCCTATAAATATCCATACAGGAGAATCACCCAAGATTGATTACAACATAGCTGAAGATTTGAAGAAGTTGAAAGCTAATATTTCAGTCATGGACATATGTAGAATCCCTCAGCAAAAGGACTTACTATTACAAGCTTTGAAATCACTAGAAAACCCTATGATAAGCAATGCCCAGGAAAGAAATATAACTCCCACAAATCTAGTAAATAAACCAAGATAAAAAGGGAAAGCCTTTCGTCCTACCTTTCCTTTTAACGTTCGAAGTCTTTAACAAAAGCCTCCATAATTGTTTGGTCGATTCATGAGCATCCTCTTATGTTATGCCACTATCTATTTGCAAAAAAATAAACACAGCCCCTCTCAAAAGTGACAAACATGTAATAGAACTAGACATAACCCAGATGAAGGTCATGGGAGATCTTAAAGATGTGATGATAAAAGTAGCAACACATCCTAACTTTTTGCAAGTGATTGACATCATTGTAGTAGATATCCTAGAATCTTATGGATTATTATTAAGCCGAGACTGGTGTGAGAAGTTAAACGGATACTTTAGTATAGACTGGGATCACCTTTGGATACCGTTGAAGGGACATAAAAATATGATCATAATTGATAGGGAAAGGTATTTGAAACACACTGTCACTGACCTAGAAACCCTAAATGAACCCTCATCGACAGATTTCCCTGTTCTAGGAAATTATTCCTGTGATTCCTACTTCAGGAACTTGTCCCCTCTCTCATATAATATCCCTCTCACTCGGAACTCTGAATTGATTTTTCAAGAGGAGTTGACGATAGCGATGGAAGAAACCCTCTTCTACCAAGAACTTGCATTAGAAATCACAGAACTAGGAGGAGGAAAAATGGAAATTAATAGGGAAGGGGAAGCTGATACATTTTTCCCACAAGTTAGGACCCTATATTTTGATGGGTCTAAATTGCAAGAAGGTTCTGGGGCAGGGTGTATCCTCATTAACCCAAAGGGAAAACGACATTTCATGTATTGTAGACTAGAATTCGAATGCACAAATAACACTGTCGAGTATGAAGCTCTAGTACAAGGGATAAAGAAAGCCATAGACCTAAATGTCCAAAAATTGAAGGTTTTTGGAGATTATGAAATCATTGTGAGACATATAAGGAATACTATACATTGCAATTATCCACACCTGAAGAATTACCAACAGGAAGTGAACATGCTAATAGATCATTTTGAACATTTCAACATTATAGCGATTTCGAGAGAAAAGAACATTCTTGTTGATTCTCTATCCACTGTTGCTTCAAGGTTGTCACCTATAGAAGATTATGAAGCCTCTCGGTTTACTATGGAATTTCTATACAAACCATCGATGCCTAAAAACATCTATAATTGGAAGGTATTTGAAGGATATGAACATATCATAAACTTTCTAACTAACCAAGATAATTTTAAATACTTGGCCATTGATTATGAATTATTATAGGAATAGTCGACAGAAACCAGCCTTCATACAGGTCAACCAACAAAAAAATCTAAGTCTCACACAATACCGAAGAGGATAGCTAATTTATAAAATCTTTTTGACCTGAAAGAATGATTCAAGGGACCCAAAAATGCTAAGACTGGTAGTTCCTATCCCATGCATGAAACTATAAATCTCGGAACCCCTGAAAACCCAAAAAATGTAAACCTCGGTAGGAAAATATCTAAAGAGGATAGAAAATCCTATATAAAACTCTTTAGACAATATCAATATGTCTTTGTGTGGTCCTACCGAGATCTGAAAACTTATGATACCAGTATCATTCAACACACTATCCCATTAAAACTTGAAGTAAAATCTTTCCAGCAGAAGCTATGAAAGTATCACCCTTCACTCAAACCTCTCACGTGTCAGGAGTTGAAGAAACTATTAGATGCCAAAATTATCTTCCAGGTTAGACATTCTGCATGGGTAGCTAATTTAGTTCCTGTAAGAAAAAAGTCTAGGGAGTTTCGCCTGTGCGTAGATTTCAGAAATCTCAACGGAGCTTCAGAAAAAGACAACTACCCAGTCCCACCAATGGAGCAACTCTTGTAGACCGTGTTTGGCTCTGAAATTTTCACTTTACTGGATGGTTTCTCAAGGTACAACCAGGTTCTAGTTTTAGAAGAAGACCGCTTAAAAACTACCTTCCGAACCAAGTGGGGAACTTTTGCTTATAAATGCATGCCTTTTGGTTTAATCAATGTAGGAGCGACCTTTCAGAGGGCCATGGACGTATCATTTTGGGGACTAATCAACAAGTGTGTAGTATTTTACTTGGATGACATGACTGTGTATTCAAAGAACAGAGAAGATCACATCCAACACTTAACCCAGATTTTCGAAAGGTGTAGAAAATACGGTATATCCTTAAACCCTAAGAAGACTATTTTTGATGTCGAAGAAGGTAAGATGATAGGCCACATTATATCTCAAGCATGCATTCACATAGACCCAGAAAGTATTAAGGCTATAATTAAACTTCCATTGCCTCACAACAAAATATATATGCAATCAATGTTTGTTAAAATCAATTTTGTGAGGAAAATCAATCCCGATTTCATGGAAACTATCAAACCCCTACAAAAAATGATCTGAAAGGATGCTAAGTTTAAGTGGGATGATGAATGGAAGGAGGCTTTCAACAATATTAATACTGCTATATCTCAAGTCCCCGTGTTGCGAAGTCTCGATTTCAACAAATATTGTTTCCTCTATACTTTTTCCTCTGACCAATCGTTAGACGTAGTAATGACTCAGATGGATGATGAAAAAAATGAATCTCTAGTATTTCTCATGAGAAATAACCTCCAAGGTGTAGAACTAAATTACCCCACTATAGAAAAATAAGCTTATGCGGTTTATAAGGCAGTAGAACATTTCAGATCTTACATCCTAAAAAACCACACAAAAGTAATCATTCCTCACGCTGCAGTCCGATCCCCATTTACTCAATAGGATATGGGGGAAATAAGAGGGAACTGGATGGAAGTAGTTCAAGAATTTGATCCAGATATAAAACCTGCTAAACTAGTTAAAGGACAAGGGTTATGTAAACTGCCCACTGAAGATCAAGACCAAGTAAATGAAGACCCCGGATGGGAGAATGAAATGGCATTATGGTGTGGTGAAGATTCATACATTTCCCCAAGACAAGAGTCTTGGTATGAGAAACTGAATTATCTCCTACACCATGGGACTTGTCTAGATAACCTCAACCCTAGGGAAAGGAGAGATATCAGGTTAAAATATATGCAATATCACCTCATAAATTCGGTACTCTTCCAAGTTAATTATGATGGGGTACTTTTGAGATGCCTCGAATGTGAAGATGTAGATAAGGTTCTGAAGGAACTCCATGATGGTCCTATAGGTGGAGATTTTGTAGGAGACACTACCGCTCATAAGATACTGAAAGTTGGTTATTACTAGCCCACTTTGTTCAAATAAACTCACACATGCGGTATAAATTGTAAAACTTGTCAAATAAGCATCAGGAGAGAGAAGAGAGTAGTAGGCCCACTCCAACAGGTGATTGTTTCTAGGTTGTTCGAGGAATGGGGGTTAGATATCATAGGAGTGATTACACCAAGAACTTCAAAACAACACAAGTAAATACTTACTGTAATGTCCCCAAGGTCGAGCCCAGTTGTAAATCTTGTTTATGAAATGAGTTGTAAAAATGTCTTACAGGCTGGTGAGCCAAGTTTATATAAGCTGGTGGGCTTATGTGATTATTAGGCCAAAGAGCCTAAGTGTTGAAGGCAAAGAGCCTGATTTTGTACATGTATCTATGCACATTATTAATAAAAATATCAAAACCACCACGTGAAGACCAACCACGATGAATGAGTGATGGGCGACTAAGCTTCCACAGAGTGGGCAAGGGATTAGGGGATGGAAGGTGGGAAAATGGGGCTAAGTGTGGAGCCTAGGGGCTAAGTGTTGAGCCTAGGGACTTAAGTCCTTGGGGAATAATATTTTAATATTATTCCAAAAGACATGTGAGTAATATGTTTTTATCCTATGTTCTTTTGGAAGGACATGTGACCTCCAAATGGTGGCAGGAATGCATGATGATGGAACGCATGTAGTTTCATGGGTGACAAGTGTCAACCTAGGTGCATGCAAATAAAATGGATGAGATGAGACGTGTTGGGGGTTCCTCCTCCTTCATTCTACTCGACTACCTGAGCATGAACCCGTCTGACCTCTGCAAGAGACCTCGTGCAATTCTGAAACCTAGGGAAGAAGTCTGTGTTGATTTCGGGGATAGCCTATGTTGATTTCTGGAAAGCCAAGACATCCTCTGTCTGAACAGATCAATCCTGTGTGTGGAATCTCTATCCCCAAGCCATAACCGCGAGACCATCATGTCATTGCTAATCCTATTATAAAGCACGTGTCTATTTACCTTGTTGATTGTTGTCGCCACATAGTGTTGGATTGCGTGTGGCTTTTTGGCCAGTTTATACAATACTCTCTCTAGGTGAGAGAGGTGATTGAAGTTGGAAGAGCAGGTTGCCTGGCCTGTGAGCGACTCTCTCTAGGTGAGAGAGTGCGTAGAGGAAGGAGAGAGCTCCTGGAAGGAACCCTGTAGCTGCCACAGAGCTCAGAGACTTTCGGTCCAGTCTGTTGTTGAAACCCAAGGTAAGGGAGGTTAGTAGCTGAAGGACTATGTAGGTGATAGAGAAGGTGTATACTCCTGGGGTGGCACAGGCATGTGGGGAAGGAGAGTCTGTGGGTTGTGACTATGAGTGGTTCCTGGGAGAGAATTCCATCCTTGTGCCTATGTGTTTTCCTTGCAACCTCAGCCTAGCCTAGGATTCCTTGCCTTGGGGTGGAGCTTAGTCCCAGCTCAGGGGTGACCTACTGCTGACCTTGATGAGCAACGCGGTCTAAGGCTAGGAGGTTCGTGGAAGGCCTGCACCTGGGTGCTGGAATTACCACCGTTTCAAAGATAAGTACCAAATGGTATTTTTATTTACGCTTCTACATGTCTGTGTATTTATAATTAACATGTATTCTACTGTGTATACGAATTAATGTAAAAACCATCGATTATTTATAATAGCAGTAATTATTATGCTTACTCTAAGTTTAAGTGTGTTTCATTTGCTTAAATGCATGTCATATATATATAATTAAGCATGAGATTTTTATTCCACGAAGTAGCGCCTGCCCGAATGATGGAAAGGGGGCATTACAGTATGGTATCATAGCATAACAACTCCAAATAAAAGAGTGTTATAGTATGGTATTAGAGCATAATAGCAAAACATGAAATTCTGAAACGATCTACACCATAGATCGTAAGATAGGAACTTGACCATTGGATCAAGTGGAGGGGTAGACAGTAATTTTAGGATTTCAGCAAACGAAAGATCGAGAGGTGTGGATGCATGAACTCCTGATGCCCGAAACCCTGAAACGTCAAAAGGATCTGCGTCGTAGATTTGAGAAAGGTTTAATTGTTGGATTTCACTTGGAATGGACATGGACACATGGATGTGTACCACGTGCTAGTGGGATAAAAGAAAAGTGAGCATGGTGGGACCCAGTGACATCATTGAAGGTGACATGGACCCTCCTGAGGGTGCCACTTTCCACTGTGGATGTGGAGACAGTTGTGCTATGTGGGTCTGGAGGGTAAAGTAAATCAAGATTTTGAGATTCACAAAGGAGGAGCATGAGGGATCAACACTCTAACTTGCGAAGTCGCAAGTTGCAAGAGGTGCTGGCACTTATCCCTAGCCTACGGTTATATGTAGCAGGAACTAACAAGGAGGTAGCCATACCTGTATCGCATCTTAGGTATCGGCGTTTAGAGGAAGAAGAGTCGAGTGTCTTTGACTCATGAACTTGGGATATCATGAAGTGTGAAAGGTGCCTTTGGTTACGAGGGTATGGAGAAAGAGGAAGCTATCACCCGAATACCCGAAATGCCAAAGTTTCGAAATCCCTACCGTAGTGGGTGACAACGGTGCTGTGGGGCCAGGGGAAGAGAGTTCAAAAGTTCGGGAGTCAGGAGTTGGAGAGGGATTGAGTGAGAATATCATGGACCAAGACCCCAAAACTAGAAGTCCCGAAAATTGCAGAGCGGAACAGAGCTTAGAAAAATTAATGGAATCAAAACGTTTTTCTTGTTCACAATGGTTTTTGAATGTTGTAAGTTTTCCTGAAGGTTTAACGGCCTAAAAAACTTTGGTTGATTGCACCTTGTGTGTGTAGAGTTCAATGAGTGTCAGGACAACTGTGAATCTATGCTGAGTATAGAAATGGAAGAGGTGTAGATTCCCTCCATTTGAGAGAGTGAAAGAGAAGGAAGGGATGTCAACCTGGGAGTCGAAGGATTGAAGTCCAATGGGCATGGAAGATAATTGGATAAGGAGGGAAACATGATGAAACTCATTGAAATATTGTATAAAGATGCCTAGGCTCACCGAGATGATAGCCGAAAGCTCATGAGGGTTAGGTATCAGCAGGGTGAATTTAACTTAAGAATGTTAAAGAGCTTGAAAAGAATAGAAAGGAAATTGGAGAAGGGGAGTGACTCAAGCAAGACAGAGAGTCGCAACACCCTTGAGAGGAAAAGAAGATCAAGAAGTTATAGGACCCCACAGAGGAGAATAAGATCGAAGAGTGGTAGAATACATCATCGATGCTCCCCAAAGCATTCCAGCAGGGAACCGCACAGTAGTTCAAGCCCGTCCCCTACTAGAAAACACCTAATTTCTAGAAGGGATGAATTGAAAGGAGATATGAACAAGATCAAGCCTCCAATGTTTGATGGAGAACATAAGAAGGAGGAAGATGTCAAAACATGGTTGCTAGGCATGAGGAAATATTTCCAATTGAAAAATTATTCCCCTCATGCAGAAGGAAGAATTGCGATGTATCAATTGAAGGGAAAAGAATCCATGTGGTGGGATCAGTTTGTGCAGGTGCAGCATGTTATCGCTCAGTTTGTAGGATAGGTTTAGTAGCTCGGAAGTAAGACTCAAACTGGCATAACAGGAGCTTCCCCACCCACTGTNGAAAAGGAAAAGATCAAGGGTTCAAGGTTTCAAAAGGTCAAAGTAGGTTTTTCCCCTTCACAGATTACTTGCCAAAAGAGATAGTCAAGGATGAAGGTATTCCACTGAAAAAAGGGCACCTGTTTGCGAGACAAGGCAAATAAAACTAAAACGTAGTGGTTAGTACTTCATAAACAAAATGACAATCTCAGATATATATGAGCTATAATAAATGTAATTATTGACGAAGTCAATGATTGCAATTAAAGCTAAGACTTATAATATTACTTCCTCAATAAATACAAAAGAGATATTGGCATTCAATGTATAAAATCAAATCCTTAAATTCTCACAATGCATTCAATATCAAAGATATGCTCACATATATATATTGTTGCTGCTGCGTCACTATGCTACAAAGGTGACGTCAGCCCTAGTTTTATGTTAGTTTGAAAGGCAAGGAAGTGGACGTTTTGCAAACTAAACCAATAAAAATGTTCTACGCATCAATGCCAATTGCTAGGTGACAAGGCCACAATGTTCTATACCAAACAAGAGGTCAAATAGGCATGATGTCACTATCTAGTTAGGGTTAGTAGAATCGCTAGGGTTAGTTAGGGTTTCAATTCAAGAGTGTTTGAGAGATTGTTTTAACTTGGAAAACTCAACGTTGCAATTTTAGACTAGTGCCTTGGGTTAATGGAGTCAAAGAGAGAGGCTAAAGGCTTGGAAATATTTATACCTAAGGACATGAGAGTTAGGTTTAATGGTGTTGCAATGGTAGGGCCACCAAATCAAAACCGTAAGGGGAGGAGGCTCATTCTGGTGTAGCTAAAGCTAGGCCTCATGCTCCTCCCTCTTTCCTTAAGACTCTTTGGCAAAAATGGCTAGCTATAAAATATAAATCTATGGCTGAAAAGTGTTGTTTGGGGGCAAGGCTTTTCAAACCCTAAGAGTCAAACCCTAGGTGTAAAATTAATTAGGCCTAAGGCGTCTTCTTTCTTCAATTTATGTTTCAAACTAACTCAAGAAAAAGAGGAACTAGTGTAGCAATGGCTAGGCTAGGTTCTTCTTAATCAAATGGCTAAACAAGTCTTTATCATGGGGACATGAAACAAGGATTTACTTGTGTGCTTGCTCCCTAGGGTTTCAATGATTAAGCATAAAAATAAAAATGTAACCATATATGTAAGAATTTTAAACTACAACCATTCAATCAAGAAGTTTTGTATGAGAAAAAAACTTACAAATCCAAGATGAGCTTATCAAACCCTAGTTGTAACACCTTCCAATGATAAAAACACCATATGCATGCCAAAGATAATCCCTCCAAGTGTAGTGCCTCAACTCCAAGAGCCAAAAATAACCAAGACAAAGACTAAAAATAAGTCTCTCACAAGAGAGCCAGTTGTGTTATGCTAAAATGAGGTCCAACGTCCTCAATATATATCATCCAAATGACCTTAAATTACAAAATAGGTCATTAAAAATAGCCAACAAGGCTGACTTAACAATATTCCAGTATTTGCCACATTAAATCCTAAAATGTCAAAGTAAGAGCTAAAAAGGGAGACGTCAGGCCCCTCTGAGGGAGACGTTGGCCCTTTTTAGGCATCATCAGCATCCAGAAGGCAAAACGTTGGCCCCTCTGTGGCTCCTGCAACCTGCCACATGTGCCAAATAGTCCCAGCACGCTGCCACATGCTCTAGAAATCGTCCAGCCTGCTCTGGGTGGCGTCCTGTCCATCAAAGCCATCATCCCATCTGCAGGGGGTGATCCCCCCTAGGTCAATCTCTGCCAAAGTGTCCTGGTGAGGACATCCTCATGTCTTCTTCATGAAAGGGCTCATCATGACGTTGTCTTGCCTCTGCCATCCCAGCAACCATCTGATGGGATTTTCATCCCCATGGAGGTCCGAGCTAATCATCTCCCCACGTGTACCGGTCCTCTGGTACCTGTCCGCCGGGTATGGTCCTGCACATCAAAGACTACGCCCTCCATGGGCTCATTAGTTCTAGATATCATAGGAATGTAAATCATATTTCATCATTAAATTTATCAAATATATGCATGAAATCTTTAACATATCATCTAAGAGCTCAAAGATATTACACAGATCTACTATACAAAGCTAAGGAAACCGACATAACAACCTATTGGGCTAATACCCACAAGAGATGGAAATTTTCCTCAGGAGATCATTCAAGCCATGTTTTATGTGGTGATATGGTTTTTAGGGATGTCCAGTCATAGTAAGACCAAGGGCAGGTGTTGTCTATGGGTGCCTTTGTAGGAGGCGAGCTATACCCGTCATGGATGCATTTTTCCAAGCCCTTTATTGCCTTCATTTTTCTTTTATTGCTTTTCTTTATTTTTTACTTCAAGGTCTGACCAGAGGACACTGCCTTGGCTTGGTGGCTAGAGATGATAGCGTTACCCACTGGTATCTTCACAGAAATGATAAGGATGGCTCGTGATGAGACCCCCTTTCCTTTGGCCATGCAACCAAAGGTCACTGCCCTGGCTTGGTGACCAGATAGTGGCAATGTCATACTGCTAAATACCTATGAACATAATGGGCCAGCTCGTGATGAGACCTCCCATCCTCTTGGTTAGGTCTTGTTTTTATTATTTTCTTAGGGTCCCTTTAGTTTCTTATCGAGAGGATTTTTATTGCCTTCTCAGGGATCCCTTGCGTGAAGCATCTCTAGGTTTTATTTCCTATGGATTTTATCTTTTACTAGCTGCTTTTACCCCCTGGGCCTTTAGCCCCTTCTTCCCACAAGACAAAGTGTAACCCTCAAAGGTCATCCTAATGGCCAGACTAGGGGAATGGGATGGATGAGTGGGGTATAAGATGTAAATATGATAAGATGGTGGGAACGGATGATGGCTCTACAAATCCCCCTTGGTGGCTAACCAAAACCCATGAATACAAGCTTACTAAGTCACCCAATCAATCACCCCAACAATGGTCAAGTGGATTAGTGTAATATCCAAGCAGTCATTAGAAATGAAAGGAACCTAATGCATATATGAGAAGGTTATAATGATCAAATTTGACACATACCATGATACCTCAGACCAATTACCTCATGGAGCAAGAGTCCTCTCTGATGCAAGTCTAGGCCAGTGGTGATGGAAGCTGCTACTGCTGACAAGACATGTCTAGCGAAGAAGGAAAAAGATGGGCCCTCCAGGGCCATGCTCAAGTCAATCCCGCTCTCGGTACTCCATGTCTAGAACCATGTGGGCCTCGAGACATGATCTCCTAGTTATCCCTAGATATTGGGGATAACACAACACATCAAAGAGAAAGATATCACTTAGAAGGAGTTCAAGAGGTATTTCGAGAAGAAATACCTAACCAAAAGGTACTATGACAGAAAGATGAAGGAGTTCTTCAAACTCAAGTTGGGCAACATGACCATCAATGAATATGAACGAAGGTTTTTGGAACTACTGAAGTATGTTTCATTCATTAAAGATGAGGCTATCAAGATTCAGAGATATTTGAGTGGATTGCCACCTTCTATTGGTGACAAGATTCAGTATGATGATCCTAAGACTATGGAAGAAACAATAAGAAGGGATAAATGCTTATATGAATAGCAAAGAGAAAGGCCTACTTTTCAAAAGGCTTGGGATTATTAGAAGAAGTTTAGGAAAGAGAAGAGGCAGAAGGGAAACAAGCCTCCCTTTTTTAGAAATAGTCCTCAAGGACTGCCATCTTTCAAAAATCCCAGGAAGGCTGAAGTGGGTGAGCAAATGCCTAGATTTCCACCTATGGAGTGTTGGGGTTGTAAAGGGAACCATAGGTACAGGGACTACCCCCACAGAAAAGATAAAGCGAGAACCATCCACAATGTTTAGCAAGCTAAAACAGTGGAGGATATGGGCAACAGGATGCCAAGGATCTACGTAGCCCTAGACAACAAGCAAGCAAAATTTCAATTGCACATGATTGAAGTGGAAGGTATGATCAACAACCGACCATTTATTATTTTAATTGATTCCAGGGTTAGCCATAGTTATGTAGATCCCAGGGTGGTGGAAAGGTTTCATTTATCAAGAAGCAAACATGAAAGGTCTTGGTTAGTGTAGTTGGCTACAGGAACCAAGCAGAAGGTCACTGAATTTATTAAATCCTATTCGATAGACATGAATGGATTGAGAATGAAGGTTGAATTGAATGTTCTGCCTTTAGGCCTTTATGATTGCTTAATTAGGATGGACTGGTGGGACCAACACCATGCCCTCCTGGTCTGTCATAACAAGAGGTTTACATAACTATATGAGGAGGGAAATCAAAAAACAGTCCAAGGAATTCCTAGAGTTATGGTTGTTAGAGAAATCTCAGCCATGCAGCTGCAGAAGTGTTTCAGGAAAGGCTGTCAATTATTTGCAGCCCGTGTGGAGGAAACACCTAGAGATGAAGTCTCAAGAATTGGATACCATGAGGTACTCACAAAGTTCAAGGACGTATTTTAGGATGTACCTGGACTACCTGTGAAGAGAGACATCATTTTTTCTATAAATTAGAGCAACTCTTGTGTCGAAAGCTCCTTATAGAATGAGTATGCCAGAGCTGAAAGAGTTGCAATTGCAGCTCGAAGATCTTCTGAAGAAGGGGTACATCTACCCTAGTGTGTCACCATGGGGTGCCCCGGTCCTGTTTGTGAATAAGAAGGATGGGACGTTGAGGCTATGCATTGATTTCCGACAGTTGAACAAGGTAACTATCAAGAACAGGTATCCTCTGTCGAGGATCGATGATCGCTTCAATTAGTTGAAGGGTGAAAAAATATTTTCGAAGATAGATCTCAGATTAGGATATCACCAGGTAACAATTACGGATGAGGACATCAGCAAGACCACCTTTCGAACAAGGTACGGTCATTACGAGTTCACAGTGGTGTTGTTT